>SKCR01047155.1:0-30929 GCA_019454045.1 Zanthoxylum bungeanum
ATCTCAAATTTCTGTTTTTGGAGGCAGTGGACTGCATGCAGTGGAGCTCAAAGGCAGTGCGTTTTTTGGGCATCATTCGTCTCCAAATCGACATAACCGATCAATGTGAGTATTCCGCTACCTCCGTTGATGTATTCACGCATGTTTCATGACTTGTTATTTGATCTTGGGACCTTAAAAATTACCAACAATTGCTTGTTTCGATGATGGTTATTTCGGTGAAGCCTATGGATTTTTTTTGTTGGTTGCCGTCCAATAAGAAGAATAGAGGGCCTCTAGGGTTTCAAGTTGTCGTCCAATAGCTCATTTTGTGTCAAGATTTTGTCTCTTTTTTATAATGGTTTGAAGGGATATCCAAATAGAGAAACAAATCATGGAAATTTGGGAGATATATTATCAATTTATTTTGGGAATAAAATCTCATAAATTTGGTGATAAGGAGATGTCAAATCTTGTTAATTTGGTAAGGCTAGGATTTCAAATCTTTGTAAAGTTTGGCAAGAATGGGATTTCAAATCTTGTTAAATTGAAAAGTGTTGATGAGGGGATTTGAGTGTGTGGGCCGAATGCATGGTGGATGGCATGGCTGCTTGGGCCGGTTGGGGCTAAGGGTAATGGACTGAGTGAATCTGAGACCGGCTAGTGAGTCCGAATCAGCTGATGGGCTAATTTTAGAGGTTTTCTTTCCTTCCGACATTAATTTTTTGCAATTTCCGTAACTTTTCAGGTAGTGCCTCCATACGAGGCTCATCATCGGGCTCAAGTAAAAATGCAATGTCTACATACTCCCTCCAAATTTCCGAGAATGTGTAGGAAATAATAACAAGATTTTTTAAATTTTATTTCAAAAACATTAAAGCATAGTTACTTGTTCTAATTGATAACTTTTACCATTTAATGTAATACAACAAGTGTTACCAATCATAAAATGCCATTCAAAAGTTAAATCATTACTTATGATATTTTTCACTTTAGTTAATTTAATCATATAACATTTATATAATTAAATAATTAAATACAAATATCTTAAATATATGTATTATACTTACATTAAATAATCAAAATACATATATCACTGATTTATGTCAAATATCACAATTTAACATTTAATTAATGTGTATTTAATAAAATCAAATATTAAATACAAATACACATTAATTAGGAAATAACCTTTAGGTCATTTTGCATGTATTTTTTATTTAACCGTTAAACGACTTATAAATAATCAGTATTATTCATAAAAGTTGCCATAGTGCTCTACGGGTATATTTCATTAGTGAGACTCTTTAGGTTCAGGCATATCCGTCACGAAATCAAATTTCGCGTCCATAATCTACCCACCCATAAATTATGACGAACACAAATTAACTCTCTGAACAATACAGGTCGAGGTCATTGCATACATATAATCCCTCCATCATAGGTATCCGGATTATTCTAGAGATAAAGATATAAACATCAAATCTCTATAGATATAATCACGTCGATGTTTCTATTAGAAATCTCTTAATAACACTTAGAAATAATTTCTACAGAGTACCAGATGCCCATGTATTTAACAAATTGTTAATTCCATATTGAATACCTATGCTCTTTACACAAAACAGACGGATCATTTCTTGATACACATAGGATATCCTGAGCATCAGTCCACACCTAAAGAACATGCAGAGGTCTTATCTAAATAGATCAGTGATGTGACTGCCATCTAAGTGTGGAGGATAACTCATATATCCACAGTGGTATCTCAAGTCAAAGAATCATTATACTCACTCACCCGAGAAGATTCTTATTGACGTTGGTGTACCATCCATTAAGAATCTTCGGTGAGTCGTTCAATGTTTATCTACTATAAAAACCTACATGTCTATACAAGTCTCTCAAGACTCATGGTTCATTGAGAATTCCAATATACGAATGTACCCGTCTCAACGGGTTTACTTTATTGACCAAGTAGTGTAAATGTTGACTAGGAACTATCTAAGAATGAAAACGTCATGATATAACTCAATGTCAGTTGCGACACTTTTGCAATAGTATCATAACTAATAATTCTAAGGTCAGTTACATCTTTACCAATAAAAAGAGATGTTATATAATAGAAGCTGTTTATTTTATTCATAATAAAAATGTTACATAAGTATTTACATGGAAATACGTAATAAAATTGGCGCTCTCAGCACTAACCATAACAAATTCTCCCACTTACTCTAGTCACAATATCGATTGTATGTAATACCAATTGACTCCACATGTTTATCAAATAACTTCGGAGGAATGTCCTTGTAAGCGGGTCTGCTACAATATCTTCACTCGGTACCTTGTACACGCTAATGTCCCATCGCGACATAATTTTCAAATGATGTGGTACTTTCGTTCCACATGCTTCGACTTTGATGCACCATTGGTTCCTTTGCTTGGACAATGGCTCCAATATTATCACAGTATAACGGAATCAGATTCTCGATACTTGGGGCTACTCATAATTCTATGATAAAGTTTCCTAACCCATACAACTTCTTTTGCATCTTAGAAGCTACAATATATTCGGCCTTCGTGGTGAATCATTTGTTGACCATTTTATGGCACTCTTCCAACAAACTGCACCTCCGTTAAGGGTAAAGAAGAATCAGATGTAGACTTTCTTTTATCGGAATTTGATTGGAAATCAAAATTCGTATACCCATTAACTTCAGTTCATTTTCTTCATATATTACAAATTTATCCTTAGTTCCTTTAATATACTTGAGGATATGTTTAATGGCCATCCAATGGTCATTTTCCTAGATTAGACTGATATCTGCAGTCACACTAAACGAAAACTTAATCAGGTCTAGTACATGACATGTCATACTGATGCTGCCCAAACACGAAGCATAATGTTGATTAGACATTCTAATCTTCTCATCTCCTGTTTGTGGACACAACTTCTTTGAAAGATGTTAAGCCAGTCTGACATTATGATTGAGTCTTTGTTGGTAATTATCTAAGGTCCCAGATCAAACAAGACATGAAATATGTGTGAACACATCAACGGAGGTAGCGGAATACTCACATTGATCGGTTAGAGTCGATTTGAAGACAATGAACCCAAAAAACGCACTGCCATGTAAGCCTACTGCATGCAGTCCACTGCCTACAAAAACAGAAATTGAATGAGAAAACGGAGCTCCTAGCTTCGTCGGATGGATCCCGTCTCATGGTCGAACCTCCCTACCACCTTCGCAAGACTTGTAAGTGTGCTAGCACTTGATTTCTCACCATGAGAAACCACTCTTGCTTCCCTATTGCTCACGTTTTCTGGTTCAAAACCAGTGAGCATTGTGCCCATTTGGGCGTGAGAGAAGAGAGCATTTGAGAGAGATGAAATGTTTTGTGTTAATTAAAATGATTTACCAAAAATCAATTTATATTTATGCCATAATTTATTAAATTAATAATAAATTATGACACAAAACATGCAATGGCTTAGAGTGTCAAACACTCAATTTCCATGCAATAACATTGAGTGCATGTACACTATCTACATGCAAAGCATTAGAATGACATGTGTCATGTGGGCCCCACACGTTTCCAAATGAAAGTGGGCCCACGTGCACTCACGCGTTCGGGTTCGATATTTCCGAAATACCGAGCTTACGTCGCGACGTTAATTCAATCGAATTTAAATAAATAATTGCGCCTGGCGAAATATTATTTACGTCGCTAACGAATTAATTCTAAATTAACTCGTTTGCCCGAATTAAAATCTAATTTTAATTCCGCGTCGAAATCTAATTTCGTTTAATATATCGAATATATTAATTCATCGATTAATTCCAAATTAATCGTTCTCTCTCTCTTTAGACGACATTTTATCCCGGATAAAATATCTCCGTTATTAATCCTAGATTAATTTTCTCTCTCTTCTATTATAATCCCAGATTATTCAAGAGTGCGAGTTGTGCGTCATCGGTGGATTATCGGGAAGCGACCCATGAGATCCCCGGATAATCTGGCAGTAAATACGGTCGTCGGAGTATCCGAATCACGTACGTACCAAGTACTACGTTCTACCGATTACGAGACAAGGTCGACTCCTAGCAAAGCACCAAGTCTACCCAATTCTCCGGACATATCCATTAAAGAATATTAAGATCTGTATCAAGCGTAGTATACTAATGTATTGTGTATATCGGCCCAGTATCGGATAGTCACGTGCTAGGGCTGGGGCTGGATAAGTGTCTGCCCCGTCCGAAACACATATCGGATGTCTGGTAACTAGTCTCTATAATCGGATATTCATGACCTGGTCATAATATCACGATTGGATGCGCATCACTTAAGAGCACTAATACCGTATCCTGCGTGACATCATCTCCATTATGACTGGAGTGACACTTCCGTCTTGACATCACATCCAATACACTACGATTCTCAATATACCCGGCATTGGCGTACACAGAACCGGTTACAGTCCTAGACGACCTCAACTAAAGTATATCGATTGTCGTAAGCATTAGCGATGTAAGTCTCAGGTTAAGACTATACACACCTACCTTGATTTCGGCCTCCCATAGACACATGTCATAATACCAATGGGATTCCGAGGGGTCTATCCAGAGCGAAGCTGTTTCCCGTACCATCGGTGAAACACGACCTCCTATCGCACTTGCATAAGTATCCAATACTTATATATATGAGAACTATGTCGTTGTGCCCTCACAACGCGCACAAGTGCAATACTAGCCTATTCCGCATTATCGATGTCCAGTCTCGATAATACTACGGCTAGGGATATTTAATGATTAATCCTTCGTGGACTGATACTGTCTCATATCATCTCAATCCAGGAACTAATCATAGGGACCTCTCTTCATTTATATATCTATGGTGATCTAATCACAAATGATGAGAGTGCAATTTCCTTATTACATAGTTAATTTGCTACAACAACACAATGATCTGTGCAAATAGTGACGCTATGGGTCATTTTGTCCAACAATCTCCCACTTGGCACATAGCCAGTCACTCAAGTGTCCTAACCCGAACTATGTAAGGTTCGCTCAAATTGCTGAGAAAAGGTTTTCGTCAGCGGATTTGTTCGATTATCGTTTGACGCGATTTATACGATCATCACATCGCCACGATGTATGATCCGAACGAATCAGATGATATAGAAGTATATATCTGGATCGTCGATGAGACCTTTAATTCCTTAGCCTGTGCTGACGCCTAGCTCAGCTGCTAACAGAACTATATCTAATCTAATTAGATTTATTTCGACCCAAATGGCTTCTATTGCTGCCTCAGCTCAGCTGCAGCAATAATCCGCATTTGTTGTTTATTCGGCAACAGTTATCTTGCTTGGAAGATTTCCAGCTCACTGTCCCGTTATTCAAACTTTATAGTACCGCAGTATTTAATCGTTTGGAAACTTGCAGCAGTGATCCCAGTCACTTCAAGTTCTCCTTCTCCATAGTTAAAAGATAGCATCTTTAGTTCTCAGAGATACTAACAGATGTTCTTAACTTCAATCCAGTGACTATCACTTGGATTGACCCGATTGTGACTCCATATGCTCGAAGCGTATGAGACACCAATACAAGTACATTTTAAATGTACAATTTCCCAGAGAGTGTTAACAACTCAAATCTATCCCAGTAGATCTTTATTCCTTGAATAAAGGTTGTTACTCCCCAGAATTCTACGGAGAATTTCTATGAAAGAATATCTATGAAAGCCAAGCTTTCACCAATTGCTTTATATGGGAATTTCACTGTCAGTGCGCTCTCCCACTAACCTCCTTATATACACAAGAATTATTTCGTTTTGAGTCAAATCATAAACCATTATGATTATTTCAAAACGACAGTTCCAAGAACCTTATGCTTGCATCAATCCAAACATGGATCGAATAACCCGCAAACCTGGTGTCGGTTATACAAAATCGTCAGGATGTTGTAAACATCCTCCAAAAGGTTTCCTTTTCAGGAAAGCGATTTTGATTTGTAACTGACATATTTCATAAATGAAATATATAGTATTTTCAAGCATCTTCAAAATGGATTTACCATGGCAACAGGTAAAAGGTTGAACCGTTATTAACACAATGTTGATAACGATACCTTTCCGTCAAAAGCCTAGCTTTGTACGTTGGTATGTTGCCATCCATGTATGTCTTCCTTGAAGACGTTTAATGTACCATAGGCACAATGCCTTGTGGTACAACAACTAGTATCCAAAATAGTTGTTATACATGGAATCCATTTCGGACTCATGGCACTTTGCCATAACAGGGAGTCGATACCTCGTATCACTTCCTCAAACGTAGTCGGATTGGTACACCTCCATAAGATTGACATCTTTATGAGGTTAGATCAGAAACCCATACCCTAGGTTGTTTTCTGACTCTATCCGATCTACTAGTTTCTTGTGTATTTGAAGATTAATGGTATAGTTTCATCATAGATGAACTATTTGTGTTCCATTAAGGACTTCGTGCCTTGAACAGTATTACTCCGATTTTCATCGAGTATCACTATCCTCCCACTGACCACTGCATATCGGTATTCCTCTCAGGAAAACCGCATGGTGAGCAACAATTACATTGTTCTCATGTGGGAATTTATAAGTACTATACTTAAGGTTTCCCTTAGGATAACCTATATTGGCACTTATCCAATTTGGGTCCTTAGTTTGGTATCATCCAAACGCTATGCCTGGCATACCCAAATTATCAGGAATGAGAAACCTCGTTTCTTCCCTGTTCATATCCTATATGATATCTGTCAAACAGATTTATATGGAACCTTATTCTAAATAAGTTTTGCACTGTTAATACATATCCTGTTGAAGGAAATAGTAGCTCAGAGCGACTCGTGATAAACCTTATCATGTCCAACAAAATTCGGTTTTAGTTCGGACACACCGTCTAACTGACGTGTCTCGGGAGGAGTCCTCACATGAAAGAACACCGTACTCTTTCATTTATAATGAAACTTACTGCTTAAGTATTTTCCATTTCGGTCTTACCGTGGCGGAATAACACTATAGCCGATCTGTTTGTTTCTTCGTGTCGAAACTTCAAAAGTTTCCGATCTGTGTTCTTCAAAAGAAACACATAACCACAACGTGATGCTACATCCGTTAAGGTCACGAAATATTCATGTTCACATCTAGCCTAGCTAGATATGGGCCCACTTAATTCACCATGAATAGGGCTAACAGATCGGTGGCCCTTTTACTATTACCAAGTAAATAGTATTTTAGGTATTTAACCTAATAAACTAGATTCGTAGACCTTATTTGAATAGTCAAATCAGTCCTAGTACCCACTCTTAAAAGGTGTGGATATACGAGTCTTGTTTAATTGTGTCCTAGACAACAATGCCACAAATAAGTCTCCATTGATCAAATCAATTTAAGCTATTTATTTGTCATTTTATATGTTTGAGATTTTATTATATTCAAAATATAAATTATGTTATTTACATCAATGTATTTATCTCAGTATCATCTTTATATAATGAAACACTTTAGTGTTCTAGAATATAAAGGTTTTATCCGCATCGGATTAAACACTGATATAGAGATAATGTCTCTAGTCAAACTAGTTACATTATAACATTTCCTAATTTAAGTACATACCCAAAGGGTAGTTCCTAAACTTAGGTATCTACGGTCGAAACAGCGACTTTCGTCCCGTTTCCAATTCGCAGAGAAATCTCGGCTTGAAGCCAGTATCCAGCTCACAGCGGATTCTGAACGTCAATACATATATATATTATGTACCACACTAAGTATTTAAAATCCAATTTCAATACTAGTAGTAAACATAACTTTGACAAATATTTTTAAAGTTAGAGCCTCGCCCTATCTTTAATTCCTTCGTGTCTTCCATATCCAAATGGTAGTCACTTTGGGATATGTCAATTATCTTTTCAATATTTCACAAACCTTTGGCCAAGCCTTGGGTTTAGAATATCGAAATGATATGCACCTTGTGCTACATGCCCAATTGCAAACTTTGACTTTTCTCCACTAGAATAGTCAATTAATATCCAAGAATTATTAATTTTTAATACTTTTAAATCTAAAGATAGATTTATTATAAGTATATTAATTAAGCACTAAAGTCATCATCACATAAATCTTCCAAAGACTTTATGCTCTACTATTTGCTTAATAAGGCTTAGTCATAATAAGTTATTTTATCAAATAAATTAACCTATTATTAATTCCCAATTGAAAATTAAATCATTTAAAGCATTTTAATCCAATGATTATATATTTTAAATATTCAACTTTTCAATTCTTTCTTGATTTCAATAGTCCAACTATTTAATCAATTATTAAGGTACTATTTATTATAATGATTACAATAATCCAATTATTTAATCAACTATAATTTTAATATTGATTACTATAATCCAATTATAAAATCAACTATCATTTTAATTCAATTATATTGATTACTATAATCCAATTATAAAATCAACTATATATTGAATGAGTTTGTATATAGTCCAACTATATATATTTAAAACAACATAAAATATTAGTCCAACTAATACTTTTGATTAATATGACGAGTAAAATAAAATGAGCGTGTTTAGCGAGTATTCGAACGAATGTTGCAAATTCAATACTTGCCTCCCACTATTTTTCGTCGAGCCTCTAACCCTCTGTCGAGTACTCGGGAAACCGTGTTTCCTAGTGGGCTAGGATCCCGTTAAATATCACACAATCTTGACTTTGGCCAACAAATTGTATGATAATTAACTAGGTAGATCTCGAAGATCAATTGGATCTAATCCAACTCCTAGATCCAGTAGGTGGACATCCAAGTCCTAAACATATATCTTATATATGCCTATACATCGAATGTATACCCTAACCTTTTTCCTCTGAATCAACTAGGCCTTGGCTTTGGCACAACAAACCTAATGATCCCAGTCAAGCGCGGACCCATTGACATGGAAGCTTCGTAATCAATGTCAATGGACAAGAAGTGGTCTTGACTTTGGCCAACAAACCACAACTTGGACACGACACCGATATGGAACAAAGCCTCGTGATTAAAACACATCTTCGAAGGACAAGGGCTTGACTTTGGCCAACAACCCCTGCCAATCTAGGATCTTGAGTAAGAATCACTCAATGGAAGGAAAAACGCATGATATTTGATGAGGGCTTTTTCGCGTGCAAATTGGCTACCAATTTAATTATCTTTGTTAAGGTCTCATCATCATACACCCTTAAACATGCATTCTAAATACATAATAAAGCGAGTATGAAAATAAATAATAATGATATGCGGATGGATACTTAACACATTGATCCTAGATCAAATCTCTCCCTTTCTCACTCAAGCTAGCACTAGTATTACTTCTACCCGTTACACTACACTTCTAAAGAAACCTCATATACATAGAGGGGAATAGGTGAGAAGAGAATACAAAGAGAATAGAGGTGATAAGGCTGGACACGCAGGTCCAATTTAATAAATCGAATTTATTACAACAATTTCTAAAATTGCCCACCCGACTAATATCCATCCGATATATACATTCATTCAACACAACCACGTATTCACACACATAAGCATGCTATCAATCAATCTAATCAAATTAATTAATCTGATAATTAAGTGATCATCCAATGTTCAAACAACGATTTGATTTTGTTCGAGTCAAACTCGTTTTTGCGAATAAGTACTTAAAGTACGAATTCATGAATTAAATTAAACTACATCATTAAATCTAATTTAACATGTATTTAATACTAATTCACTATTCAATTCCAAATTAAATATTACACTTTTATTTAATAAACCTTTTCGATTTAAATTCCAAATCTAACGTAACGCGTCTCAAAGACCGATTAACGTCCAACGTCAATTCAATTAAAGTCCAATGGGCTTTTGATTGATTTCTTAAGGCGTGGACTTTTGGTCAACTCGGGTCAAACCGATAACCAAAGTCCAATCCGGGATTTACCCCATAAGCCCATAAATCAATCTTGGCCCATTAGGCCCAATTGAACTTTAAAGGTTCATTAAGTCGCATTTGGGCTTTATGGTCAAGGTTTTGGGCCCAATTGGATCCAATCCTTGGCCTAAACCAAACTTGATAAATCAAGCCCAATAGGCCCAATTACAATATTAAATCCAATTTCCCAAATTAGGCCCAATTAATTAAATTACAAAATCCAATATTCAATTAATTATAAAGTGTATTACATGATTAATCAACTAAATCAATATTTCTAAAACACCAAATTAGTCCAATTAATCATGCTTAATTCATTATTACATGTCCACACACAAATTGAAAAATCAAACCCATTAACATGCTTCAATGCTCTCGGCCAAGGAAGGTTATTTTGTCCGATTTGAATTTAATCCGATTAATTACACAATTGACAACGTATTAACTTCCCGAATGATTTCATACACATCCAATGTTCATAAAATCAAAACACCAAGACATTAGGGCAATAGCACATTCGGCCACATGAAGAATTTGGGGTTTTTGTTCAATTTAAAATTAAATCCAATTCAACTTCAAATTAACATCATCCTACTCCATTACAACTCATCCAATGAATTAAAATGAAAAAATTCCAAGAACTCAAAAATCATTACACATTCGGCCAAGGTGTTAATTTTGGGGAAAATAATTCCAAATCATTTTTCATCAAATTAGTCCAACCAAAATGAATTTAAACATGTTATAAGCATACTCAAACAAGCAATTTATTCAAATCATGCTCAACAAACATTTACCCAAATTTTAAGCCCTAAAATTTCATGCTTGCAACATTAGCTCATGATGCCATTGTTGGTAATTATCTAAGGTCCCAAGATCAAACAAGACATGAAATTATGTGTGAACACATCAACGGAGGTAGCGGAATACTCACATTGATCGGTAGAGTCGATTTGAAGACAAATGAACCCAAAAAACGCACTGCCATGTAAGCCTACTGCATGCAGTCCACTGCCTACAAAAACGAAAATTGAATGAGAAAACGGAGCTCCTAGCTTCGTCGGATGGATCCCGTCTCATGGTCGAACCTCCCTACCACCTTCGCAAGACTTGTAAGTGTGCTAGCACTTGATTTCTCACCATGAGAAACCACTCTTAGCTTCCCTATTGCTCACGTTTTTCTGGTTCAAAACCAGTGAGCATTGTGCCATTTGGGGTGAGAGGAAGAGAGCATTTGAGAGAGATGAAATGTTTTGTGTTAATTAAAATGATTTACCAAAAATCAATTTATATTTATGCCATAATTTATTAAATTAATAATAAATTATGACACTAAACATGCAATGGCTTAGAGTGTCAAACACTCAATTTCCATGCAATAACATTGAGTGCATTGTACACTATCTACATGCAAAGCATTAGAATGACATGTGTCATGTGGGCCCCACACGTTTCCAAATGAAAGTGGGCCCACGTGCACTCACGCGTTCGGGTTCGATATTTCCGAAATACCGAGCTTACGTCGCGACGTTAATTCAATCGAATTTAAATAAATAATTGCGCCTGGCGAAATTATTATTTACGTCGCTAACGAATTAATTCTAAATTAACTCGTTTGCCCGAATTAAAATCTAATTTTAATTCCGCGTCGAAATCTAATTTCGTTTAATATATCGAATATATTAATTCATCGATTAATTCCAAATTAATCGTTCTCTCTCTCTTTAGACGACATTTTATCCCGGATAAAATATCTCCGTTATTAATCCTAGATTAATTTTCTCTCTCTTCTATTATAATCCCAGATTATTCAAGAGTGCGAGTTGTGCGTCATCGGTGGATTATCGGGAAGCGACCCATGAGATCCCCGGATAATCTGGCAGTAAATACGGTCGTCGGAGTATCCGAATCACGTACGTACCAAGTACTACGTTCTACCGATTTACGAGACAAGGTCGACTCCTAGCAAAGCACCAAGTCTACCTAATTCTCCGGACATATCCATTAAGAATATTAAGATCTGTATCAAGCGTAGTATACTAATGTATTGTGCATATCGGCCCAGTATCGGATAGTCACGTGCTAGGGCTGGGGCTGGATAAGTGTCTGCCCCGTCCGAAACACATATCGGATGTCTGGTAACTAGTCTCTATAATCGGATATTCATGACCTGGTGGTCATAATATCACGATTGGATGCGCATCACTTAAGAGCACTAATACCGTATCCTGCGTGACATCATCTCCATTATGACTGGAGTGACACTTCCGTCTTGACATCACATCCAATACACTACGATTCTCAATATACCCGGCATTGGCGTACACAGAACCGGTTACAGTCCTAGACGACCTCAACTAAAGTATATCGATTGTCGTAAGCATTAGCGATGTAAGTCTCAGGTTAAGACTATACACACCTACCTTGATTTCGGCCTCCCATAGACACATAGTCATAATACCAATGGGATTCCGAGGGGTCTATCCAGAGCGAAGCTGTTTCCCGTACCATCGGTGAAACACGACCTCCTATCGCACTTGCATAAGTATCCAATACTTATATATATGAGAACTATGTCGTTGTGCCCTCACAACGCGCACAAGTGCAATACTAGCCTATTCCGCATTATCGATGTCCAGTCTCGATAATACTACGGCTAGGGATATTTAATGATTAATCCTTCGTGGACTGATACTGTCTCATATCATCTCAATCCAGGAACTAATCATAGGGACCTCTCTTCATTTATATATCTATGGTGATCTAATCACAAATGATGAGAGTGCAATTTCCTTATTACATAGTTAATTTGCTACAACAACACAATGATCTGTGCAAATAGTGACGCTATGGGTCATTTTGTCCAACAGTCTTACTGTTACCAAAATATACCAATTAAGATTTATCTATGTACGTTGATTGGGATAACCAAATAAGCTCTTTTTCATGCTATAGGTTTTATCATAAGACATAAGAAGCTTCACCCGGGCCTTAAAGGAGAAATTCTTACAGAGGTAAGATTTGACGCCTTGCTGTCTCCTGGTATCATTCCCAAAGATCAGGATGTCGTCAACATAGAGATTTAAAAATCACACCATACTTCCCACTGGCCTTCTTATACACACAGGATTCTTCCGAATTCTTGAGAAAATCAGACAATTTAAATTATCTCATCGAATCAATGATTCCAACTTCTTGAAGCCTATTTAAGTCCATAAATGGACTTCTTAAGCTTGCATACCATGCCCTAGTTCTCTTGATGGATGCAAAAACACTTCAGTTGTTCCATACAGATATTCATCAAGAAATCCATTAGAAAGGCTATTTTTGTAACGACCGGGGAATTCTTATACTGACACATTGTGAGATGAGTGTCACGTAATATAAATTATGATTGGAAACATATACCGTCATGAGATGACTATCGGGAAATTATTCGAGAATCCGATATTAGACGTTACGATGTTCCACTACGGACAACCCATGGTATTTGGGCCGTAACTTTCTCATAAGAACTCCATTTTTATGAATTTTATACCGCCGGAAAGCTGAGATCGAGATCTACAACTTCCGCATTGAATATTTTTCTAAATTCAGACCAAACATAGGTCAAAAATGCAAGTCAAAATTTGGATGAATAGTATTCTTGGACCCAAATAGAAAAATCTCAAACTTTCCCCAAAATTCCACACTTTTCTCCAACCTTCCAAATATCAAATAACGCCTAGTATATAAAGTTTACACTATTCACCAAATCACAAAAAATTAGAATGATAAAAGGAAAGAAGAAAACTTATAAGAAAGAGGAGGGAAAATAAGAAGAAGAAGAAGAAGGGAAAGAATAGGAAGAAGAAAGTAAGAAGAAGGAAAAGAAGGAAGATGAATCAAGTTTTAGCATGGTATCCTTAAAAGATGAGGGAATCCATAAGCAAAAGGTAAGACCAACTTGACCTAAATTGTTATCTTTTGAGTTTTGAGTTTTGATGATTATAGTAAGTTGATTGACTTGGAAACGATGATGAATGAGTGATAGTTGTGGTAAGAAGATGATGATTGTAGAAAATCCCCAATTTGTTAAGTTTAGAAAATAAGATTAAGTATAGATGATATGTGGGATATGATTCGACATTAAAAATGATATTGATTATATTTTAGAGGTTGGAATAGGTTATTGGCTTTTGTGGAGATATGGCTTAAGTTTTGAAGCAAAGTTGAGTATGATTGAATGAACTAGGAAACGCTTCTGGTGTAAGTCGCATCGCGAATCGAAAGGCTCGTACGTCGCGACGTGCACGACAAAAGTTAGGGCACGTCTCTGGATGATTCGCGTCGCGACGCGCACTACCTTGCATCGCGACAAGTGGATAAATAATTGCCCAAATAAGTTTCAAGCCATCCTAGTTTCACCCGAACGTGTTAGAAGCCACCCTATAAGTCTCGTATCAACCTGAATGTATAAATTACGTCATAATATACGTACTATATGCCTCAGAGTGATAGCTCATATTTAAATAGGAAAATTTAGCTTGATTCCGATCTATACATTCTTAGTCCATTTTCTAATCAAAATTATCGATGATAGATCATCACAGGAACCACAAGTTCTTCAGCGAAATGATGAAAGGCTAATGGAACTTCAACACAGTGAGTGGACACTTTCCCATAAATTGATTTTCAGTTTATTATTTTATACAAACAAACTTATTTTCTCACTTTTAGGGTGTTAGCCAATTTCATTACCAGATTACATTGTGTTTCACATGTTTTAAGAAATGATTAGAAAATAAATGTTTTCAAAACCTAAGTTTAATGTTTTTGAGGCATGGGGGAAAAACCCACCTCAATATGTAACTATACAGATATGAAATTACGGACAACACATGTCCACATGTAGAGGATTGGGGGGACGACGATATGTAACGCCCATATATCCTAGTTCAGAACTATGGATGACAGGTGCCCCTATATCTTAGTTTCAGAGCTCGGAGGGTAGCATAGTTCCGCACCCCCAGTTCTAGCTCAGTGGCTTGGGGGACGGTGAAACGTAACACCCCAAGACCACTAGTTTCAGGGACATGAGTGGCATGCTTTGGGGGACGACAATACATAACGCCACAAAGACATGGTTTTGCACTCCTTGCTCTAGTTAGGCGTATGGGGATAGCGATACGTAACGCCCCAATACGTCAAGTTTTTCAGAGACAGAATAGTTTCGAAAGATCAGATTTTAGAAACAGTTTTCCAAAAACATATATTTTAGAAAATGTTTTCAGAATATATCTTTCTGATACAAGTTACAAGAACCAGATTTTCAAGAATCAGATTTCAGAAAGATTAGCATTATAAGAGAGATTTCAAGATAAAGTTTTCAGAAAAGAGTTTTTATATCAAGTTATTTCTGGAATTTTGGTTTTAAAACAAAATGCTTTTATTTTAGTATTTTAGTTTTAGCGTCCACTCACCTAGATCGTATAACAATCTAACCCCCCACTCATAGTCTTCTTATTTGCATGTATTCTCGGAGGACGAGCTCAAGAGGACGGATACTGATGCAGTCACTAGAGGGTCTGAGTCCACCAGAGTGTTTATAGAGTTTCAACATTGTCAGTGTCTAAGTGAAAGTTGCATGTCATTCATTGTATTGATTAAGTTATTAAAATGTGCTAATGTATTATTTTCAAAGTTGTGACATGTAGGTCACTATATTAGTATTTAAGATGCATTTCATGTCGTTGAGTTGGGGAAAATGTCCCTAAGTATGAGTTTTATGTGAGATAAGAATAGCAAAAGTCAAAAGTCTGAGGCTCAGAGGAATAGTACTGCCTATTCCTTGCCGGTAACATCTCCCAGATCGGGGATGTTATAGTTTTGACATCCATTTGCCAAATCTTGTAATCAAGGTAAACTGTAATAGACAACAAAATATTTACAGACTCTAGCATCACCATTGGCAAAAAAATTTCATCGTAGTTGACACCAGATCACTGCGAGTAACCTTTAGCTATCAGTCGGGCCTTAAAGGTTTCATCCTTTCCATCGGGCCCACGCTTCCTTTTCTAAATCCATTTACAACTAATAGGAACAATTCCTTCAGCAAACGGAACCAAGTTCCAAACTTGATTCTCATGCATTGAGTCTAAATTGGATTTTATGGCATCTTGCCACTTCACGGAGTTGATGTTCAACATCGATTCTATATAGGTAAAATGGTTAGTCTCTTCCACTAAAAGAACATCAAGACTATTTTCTTGTATCAAATACAAGCGTTGAGGAGGACTAGATACCATTTGTGACCTACAGAGTGTGTATGTTGAAGGTTCTTCATCTTCTTGAACTTTAGGTTCCTCCGTTGGTTCATTGGTGACCGGTGCATAATCACACGCGTATAACGCAAGCGTACGTATCGTTCAATTAGTATAAAAATTATCGATCATACGAGGACTTAATACATAAGCTATTAATTTATGAAGCCAAATTTTTACAAGTATCTAATGGATTGGTTGTTTGATTGGATTGTGACTTTAAACTTAAAACAAGTAAATAAAATTTTGCGAAAGTAAATTGTTGAAAATTTAATATTATTAAACTATCTAGGGTTGTGAATATTTCCAATATCTTTTAAAGATGTAGTGGTTATCTTATGTTTTGTATTATATTGGTTTACTACCTTGAACACGAAATTATTCAAAAGCCTTTATCGATGGTCAGATGTAAATACCCAGTGTAACCCAATTAATCATATATCTATGTCAACCAAGTTACAAAAATTTATTAAGATTAAGTTCCAGTTGTGGCTACCCCCGCCCGACATGTATATGTCTATCCTGTAAGGAAATCTATTAAAGGGTTATTTATCCTCAAGGAAGATCGTGGGCTATTAAGTCTAAGGGTGAAACCTAAAATTCCTTTGTCAAGTTTATTTTAAGTTTACCAGATAAGTCTTATTAATGGCTAGTTAACAAGAAGCATTAAGCTTAAGACTTAATAAGTATACCTTTATATTACCCAAACTATAAAATAACCCCTTATAAACTAGTGATTTTGGAATTCATCACAACCCCAGATAATGAGCTTAGTTACGACACATATCTAAGGCTAATAAAAACTTAAATAAAATAAAAGACATAAAGTAAATGCTGGAAATTAAAAAGGGAAAAGTACAATAAAAGAAAATACCGGGGGTTAGAGAATCCACTTTTATTACAACTATTTTAGATATCTCCCTTATTATAATATATTAACTTTGCATGATATTACCAACCGACTATGAGGCGGTATCCTCATTAATTCAGGTTAAAACCAATTTTATTAAGTCCAACCAACCATAAGGCGGTATCCTCATTAAGTCAGGTTTTAAATAGTTATTATATTATAATTAAGGGAGATTAATCTAAATATTAGTAATAAAAGCTTTACCTTTTACCCCAGCAGGGGAGAGTTACCTCCTCATTACTGAAAAGTAAATACTGAAAAGTAAATAACATAAAGTAAATTGCGTAAAGTAAATAAAATTAAATGCTGAAAAGTAAAGACCGAAAAGTAAATAAAAGAAATAACAAATGCGAAAATTAATTACTGAAAGCTGTAAATAAACAAACAAGATACAATCTTCAGAGTATTCTTAAGGAATCCCTAAGAAGAAAGTATGAAATGAAATCTGAAATTCGGCCTCTATTTATAGACAAATTTTGGTGCCACGCGTCATGACGCGCAAGATTGTTCTTACGTCGCAACGCGCCGTTGATGAAAGACACTTTTTGTGCGGCTTCCGGAGATGGTGACACGTGGTAGGCTAAATGATTATCTCAATAATTATGCGGATGTGGTAATGACATGGCGATATCAATTTTCGGCAGCATGTGATGGTGACACGTGGCAGGCGCACGTTAGCATGATTTGCTGTGATGTGGAAACGTGGCAGGCGCAAGTTAGCAGATTCAGCGTACGTTAGCAGACGACGCATTTTAGCAAAACTTCTCTGATTAGTCCACGTGTTCGGTGCATGTTAGCATTCTCCGGTGCACATTAGCAAATGACATATTTTAGCACGGTGTATTTTAGCGAAATGACGTATTTTAGCAGGAAATTTACATTTTGCCCTTTTTATCTGTTTTCCACTGTTTTGGCCCTGAATTGCCTCCAGAGAGTCCTGTTATTTTATTTATCTACAAAATAACACAAAACACATCAAAATTTTAACAAAACTCAAGAAACTATTCAAAATATTAAGTTAAAGGAGTGGGAAATAGTGATCTATTTCCCACTCATCACACCCCCAAACCTAAAATTTTGCTAGTCCTCGAGGAAAACAACAAAATAAAATAACATAAACATCTTTAAAATAAACATTAACTAAGCCACTTTCGTAGGGATCACAGTTGCATTTAGCGTATGCAACAAGCCTTTAAACCCATAGGTGTCCCTAGTGGACGAGTTGTAGTCTCGTGAGGGCTTAGAGCAACGATACCCACAAACGTCAATATAAAACTAATGCACACAAAAGCAAAAAGACATAAGAAAATAGAATAAACAAGTTATTGACTAAACAAGTGAAACTCCTTATCCAAGTTAGTAATTGTTTTATTTCTTTCTAAATTACCGAATAAGTACATTCTCCGATTATTTTTACCATTTTCCATATACACAGCCAACAAAGTATTAATCAATTCATTGATAATCGCCCGAGGTATCTGTTGGATAGGAGTGCAACTTTATGAGTAACTCCGTATTTGGATAGGAGTGCATCGAAGTATCTATTGCAGAAATGTGTACCGTCATCACTGATAATCGCCCGAGGTGTTCCGAAGCGAGTGAACATATTCTTTTTAAGGAATTTTATCACCATTTTTGAATCATTTGACGGCAGTGCAATTGCTTCAACCCATTTGGAAACGTAGTCTACTACAACTAATATGTACAGGTTTCCGAATGATGGAACAAATGGTCCCATAAAATCAATCCCCCATACATCAAATATCTCTACTTCCAGAATGTTTTGTAGAGGTCATTCATTTCTCCTCAAAATATTTCCCGTTCTCTGGCACCTGTCACATTGAAGAGCAAATAAGTAAGCATTTTTAAACAGAATGGGCTATAACAAACCCGATAGAAAGACTTTTGCTACAATTTTATTTCCGTTGAATTGTCCACCATATGGTGATAAATGACAATGCTGAAGAACACTATTGACCTCCTCATGTGGAACACAACGTCTTAGTAATTGATCAGTACAACATTTGAACATGTTCGGCTCATCCCAAACATAGTGCTTGACTTCTTTGAAAAACTTCTTTCATTGTTGAGTTGTCCATTCCAACGGCCATTTTCCCGATACTATGTAGTTGACATAGTCAGCATACCATGGGGCATTATGTTGATTCATGTCAAACAGTAGTTCATCTAGAAAAGTTTCTTTGTTTATCAGTTCATTGTCAGTCGTTTCTCCATTCTCGAGCCTCGATAAATGATCTGCCACTTGGTTTTCTGTCCCATTCATGTCTCGGATCTCCACATCAAATTCTTGCAGTCGACGCACCCAATGGATCAATATAGGTTTGGCATATTTCTTTGCGATTAAATATTTTATTGCTGAATGATCTGTGTAGACCACCACTTTGGGACCCAGCAGATAAGACCAGAATTTATCAAAAGCGAACACAACTGCGAGCAACTTCTTTTTAGTTGTTGTGTAGTTGAGTTGAGCTTCATTCAAAGCTCTGCTGGAGTAGTAAATGGTATGGAAAATCTTTGCTTTGCGTTGTCCCAAAACTGCACCTATAGCAAAATCACTAGCTTCGCACATCACCTCAAATGGAAGGGTCAAGTCTGGTGCTACTATGATGGGGGCAAAGAACAGCTTCTGTTTTAAAATCTCAAAAGTTTCGTGGCATTCTTTGGCGAAGTTGAAAGGCACATCTTTCTCCAGAAGATTGCACAGAGGTTTAGCAATCTTAGAGAAGTCTTTGATAAATCTCCTGTAAAAGCCTGCATGTCCGAGAAAACTCTGAATCCCTTTGACAGTTGTTGGTGGATGTAGTTTTTCAATTATTTCGATCTTTGCTTTGTCTACCTCGATTCCATTTTGTGAAATTCGATGTCCCATGACAATGCCTCCCTGCACCATGAAGTGGCATTTCTCCCAATTGATTACCAGGTTGGTATCTTCACACCTTTGTAACACTAGTTCCATATTTTGCAAGCAGTGGTCAAACGAGTCTCCAAACACTGAGAAATCATTCATGAAAACCTCCATACTTTGTTCCAGCATGTCTGAGAAGATGGCCATCATACAACGTTGAAATGTGGCAGGGTATTACATAGTCCAAATGGCATACTTCGGAAAGCAAAAGTATCATACGGACATGTAAAAGTGGTTTCTCCAGATCTTCTGGGTCGATGGGATTCTGATTGTACCCCGAGTATCCGTCCAAAAAATAATAGAACTCATGTCCCGCCAATCTATCTAACATCTGGTCAATGAATGGCAGCAGAAAATGATATTTCCTTGTTGCTTTATTAAGTGTTCTGTATTCCATGCATACTCTCCATATAGTCACTGTTCTTGTTGGAATCAGCTCGTTCTTTTCATTTGTGACTACGGTAATTCATTCTTTCTTTGGCACACATTGCATATGACTCACCGAAGTACTGTCAGAGATGGGGCAGATGATGCCAGCATCTAACCATTTGATAATTTCTTTCTTCATGACCTCCTTTATGATTGGATTTAGTCTCCGCTGATGCTCTACTATAGGTTTGTACTCGTTGTTCATTAGAATCTTATGCATGCACAATGATGGACTAATGCCTCGAATGTCTGCTATAGTCCAGCCAATGGCTTTCTTGTGTTCTCGTAACACTCTCAGCAACTTTTATTCCAGCTCCAATGTTACTGACGAAGAAATAATCACAGGTAATCCTGAAGAATTTCCTAAGAATAC
The DNA here is from genome assembly GCA_019454045.1 of Zanthoxylum bungeanum. Lineage (NCBI taxonomy): Eukaryota > Viridiplantae > Streptophyta > Magnoliopsida > Sapindales > Rutaceae > Zanthoxylum > Zanthoxylum bungeanum. Next base: position 20,912 of record SKCR01047155.1, read on the forward strand.
ATACCTGAGATGGCTCGGAAGTAGCTTTAGCTCCAACTGCGGTGGTTCTTCAATTGATGGCTTGATTCACTCTTTCTTCAGTAGTTCCAGACTTTCCATCTGTGGTGACGATTTGAAACAAAATGGTCTGTCAAGATAGTTGATACATTCCAGAATTTCAACATCTAGCTCGCTGTTAGTTATGTTGGTGATGTAGGCTTCAAGTTTATATATTGGAAGTGGCATTGCATCAGTATCTTGGATGATATTATCAACAATATCAACTCTGAAACATTCCTCTTCCATTTCATCACTCGAGAATTTCATGGCTTTGAAAACATTGAAGGTAACTTTTTGGTCCTGCATTTCATGGTTAGTTATCCTTTTTGTACATCAATAACAGTTCGACCTGTAGCCAAAAATGATCTCACAATGAAGATAGGTAAATCTTTGTCTTCTTCTATGTCAAAGATAATGAAATCTTCTGGGAGAATGAGTTTGTCAACTTTGACTAGCACATCTTCAACTACACCTCTAAAAAATGTGAGCATTCGATCAACAAGTTGCAGAGAGACTGAGGTGGGCATTGCTTCTCTAATTTTCAGTTTCTTGTAAATTGAAAAAGACATCAAATTAAAACTAGAACCTAAATCACACAAAGCTTTACCGATGTAATGTTGTCCAATGGTGCATGAGACAGTTAAACTGCCAGGATCTTTCAAATTTTGGTGGAAGTTTCCTCTGAATGATAGCGCTGCATTATTCTGTCAATGCTACTGTCTCGTAATCTCCCAATCTCCACATTCGTGAAAGAATGTCTTTCATGAATTTGACATAGTTGGGCATTTCTTCCAATGCTTCTGTAAATGGAATGTTGATATGCAAGCTTTTTGAACACCTCCAAGAATCGAGCAAACTACTTGTCCATATTACTTTTCTGGAGCCGCTGTGGAAAAGATGGAGGGGGAGTGATTCTTTCCTGATCTTTTTCCTTTGCTTCTTTTTCCTTCATCTGTGGAACTGGTTCGCTGCTTTCTTTTGAAACTTCCTCAATGGATGCCTTGATTCCAACATATTTGTTGATTCAGTACCGCTTTACAAAGTAATGGCTTGACATTGCTCCTTCCCTCGTTTCCTTGGATTTTGTTATGTGTTGCTAGGAAGGTTACCTGGCGGTCTGTAACTCTGAGCATTGGCCAATTGCCCAATTTGATTTTCCAGTACCTTTATAGAAGCTTATTGGCTTTGAAACATAGCATCATATTTTTTTAACTGAGCTAGTACTTCCGCTATTCCTGGTTCTTTTTCATGCTCATGGCCTTTGTTTTGATGTTGGAATCCAGGTGGTGGATAGTTCTTTTGCCCTGAATTATTGATCCATGGGAAATTGAGGAGATTCCTCCACCCTGGGTTGTAGATGTTGGAATATGGATTGTTCCCATGTCTGTTGAAATTGTTGACATAATTCATAATCTCTACGTGCTGATTTGTCTATGGTGCTCCTCCATATGGTGAACTTGTGGATCCAGATTGCCTTTCATGCTAAGAGTTTCCATGAATTTGCATATCTGATCCAGTTTGGAATTCAATGTTGTGTTGGCTCCAACTTCATAAATTCCAGCAATTATTTGGATCATGCTCCTTTCTGTTGGCCACAATGAATTGTTGTTGGCCATTTCTTCAATTAGGTCACAACCCTGATCTTTCCTTTTTCCATTAAAGCTCCTCCAAAAGAAGCATCAATTGTGGTTCTCATTATTCCAGAAAGTCCATTATAGAAGGTTTGGACTTGTAGCCATTTTACAATCTCATGGTGAGGACATTTCCGGAGTAAATCTTTGTATCTTTCCCAGGCTTCGCAGTGAGATTCTGAGTCATGTTGCACAAAGGATGTGATTTCATTCCTTAGCTTTGCAATTCTGGCTAGTGGAAATTACTTTGCAAGGAATTTGGTGGCTAGAGTGTTCCAAGTTGTGATGGAACCTGCTGGTAGCGAATGTAGCCAAGCTTTAGCTCTGTCTTTCAAGGAATATGGGAAAACACGTAGTCTCATTTCTTCTTCAGCCGCTCGGTTGTAATTGAAAGTACCGCAAACTTTCAGGAAGTTACTGATATGGGCATTAGGATCTTCAATTGCATTCCTCCTAAACTGAACTGACTGTTGAATCATCTGAATGTATGTTTTGATGTCACACACATTTGCTGGTAAGGAAGGAAGTACAAAACAGGAAATGAAGCCGTCAACCACCAGAATGGTTCTGTCTCGAATGGGAATTGCTGGTGCAACTTCCAAAGGTTCAGGTTTCATGTTAATTAGTGCTTATTGGCCTTCTCGCCTTTCCCTTCTCAACTGTCTGATGGTTCTTTCAATTTGTGGGTCAAGTGGTCGGATTTCAAAGCTTCTGGTTCGTCTCATGTAGTGTCTGAGAACTTGAAACACAAGAAAGCAAAAATAATAAGTAAAAAGAAATTAGATACAAGTAATGGTACCTAACCCCAAAATTAATAGTGAAAAATAAATAAGTCCCCGACAACAGCGCCAAAAACTTGACCGGTGCGTAATCACACGCGTATAATGCAAGCGCACGTATCGTTCAAGCAGTATAAAAGTATCAATCCCACGATGACTTAATACCTAAGCTATTAATTTATGAAGCCAAATTTTTACAAGTATCTAATGGATTGGTTGTGTTGATTGGATGGTGACTTTAAACTTAAAACAAGTAAATTAAATTGTGCGAAATTAAATTGATGAAAATTCAAGATTATTAAACTATCCAGGGTTGTGAATCTTTCCAATATCTTTTAAAGATGAAGTGGTTATCTTATGTTTTTGTAATATATTGGTTTATTAACCTGGAACAAAAAATTATGCAAAAGCCTCTGTCGATGGTCATATGCAACCAAGTTACCTGGATTTATTAAGATTAAGTTCCAATTGTGGCTACCCCCGCCCGACAGGTATATGTCTATCCTGTAAAGAAATCTATTAAAGGGTTATCTATCCTCATAGAAGATCGTGGGCTATTAAGTCTAAGGCTGAAACCTAAAATTCCTTTGTCAAGTTTATTTTAAGTTTACCAGATCAATCTTATTAATGGCCAGTTAACTAGAAGCATTAAGCTTAAGACTTAATAAGTAAATCTTTATATTACTCGAACTATAAAATAACCCCTTATAAGCCAGTGATATTAGAATTCATCACAACCCCAGATAACGGGCTTAGTTACTACACATATCTAAGGCTAATAAAAACTTAAATAAAATAAAAGACATAAAGTTAAGGCTGGAAATTAAATGCAAAAATTAAATAAAATAAATGCTGGAAAGTAAATGCAGGAAATTAAAAAGGGAAAAGTACAATAAAAGAAAATGCTGGGGTTAGAGGATCTACTTTTATTACTACTATTTTAGATATCTCTCTTATATATAATATATTAACTTTGCGTGATATTACCAACCGACCACAAGGCAGTATCCTCATTAAGTCAGGTTAAAACTAGTTTTATTAAGTCCAACCCACAATAAGGCGGTATCCTCATTAAGTCAGGTTTTAAATAGTTATTATATTATAATTAAGGGAGATGAATCTGAATATAAGTAATAAAAGCTTTACTTTTTACCCCGGTAGGGGGAGTTACCTCCTCATTCGTGAAAAGTTGATGAGCGGAAAATATATCAATATTTATCGCCCCTTAATATTTTGTTTAGTTTCTCGGGTTTGATGAACGTTTTGATATGTTTTAGTTTATTTTACAGATAAAATAATATTGGGACTCAATGAAATCATTTAGGACGAAATATGGGTCAAATTAGGGCAAATATTGGACTTGACATATTAATTTTGGAGATTGAAAACTTGAAAGGGCGTTTTAACGAATTGCAGTTTTGGAAATTAGAGTTTGGTGCATATGTCGTATTTTGGGCATAACGTTTTACTCCATTATCGGATTGAGCTGATTCTAGTTCCAGATTAAAGAAGACTCAAATATCTAAAACTTTGAAGCTTTAACTATTTCCGAATTCTGAAGATTTCATGACCGAAATAGATGAATCAAACAGAAGTGTGTTGTGTGTAATTATTAAAGTCATTTTCAAAGCAAAAAATAAATAAATAAATAAATAATAAAAATTATCAAATCACCACCAAACATGATAGCAATTAGTGGAGCAATTAATAATGGATTTGGTGTTGCAATTAGAGGAGAAATTAAAAATGGATTAGGTGGAGCATTTGATGGATGATTTGATGGAGGTAAGATTTTGCCTATAAATACCAAGCCATTTCATTTGCAAATTCATGCTTTCTTCTAAGGAATTCCTTAAGAATACTAAGAAGATTGTATCTTGTTTGTTTATTTACAACTTTCAGTAATTAATTTCCGCTTTCACACTTTCTTTTCTTTACTTTTATGTTTTTACTTTCCGCAATTTACTTTTACGCACAATACTTTTCTTTCTTTAATTTTCAGTTTTTACTTTTCAGTAATGAGAGGGTAACTCCCCTTTGATGGGGTAAAAAGTAAAAATTTTATTACTAATATTTAGATTAATCTCCCTTAATTATAATATATAAACTAGTTAAAACCTAACTTGGCGAGGATACCGTCATATTGGTCGGTTGGTAATTATTTAAATTGGTTTTAACCTGACTAAACTGGATACCGCATGATTTGTCGGTTGGTAATTAATTATTAATTTGACTTAATCTGGATACGGCCTATATGGCTGGTTGGTAATTATCATGAAAAGTTAATATATTATATTAAGGGAGATATCTAAAATAGAAGTAATAAAAGTGGATCATTTTACCTCAGCATTTTCTTTTATTGTACTTTTACTTTATTTACTTTCAGCATTTACTTTCAGCAATTACTTTAAGCAATTTACTTTCAACATTTCATTTTACTTTTCAAAATTTACTTTTCAGCAATTTACTTTCAGCATTTACTTTCCGTCATTTATTTTTAGCATTACTTTTCAGCATTTACTTATGTCTTTTTTTTTTATTTAAGTTTCTACTACCCGTAAATATATGTCGTAACTAAACAAGTTATCTGGGGTTGTGATGAAGTCCATGTTGGTATTTTCTAAGGTCCCAAGATCAAATCAAGACATGAAATTATGTGTGAACACATCAACGGAGGTAGCGGAATACTCACATTGATCGGTTATGTCGATTTGGAGACGATTCAAGCCCAAAAACGCACTGCCTTTGTAAGCCCACTGCAGCAGCCCACTGCCTACAAAAACAGAAAATTGAGTGAAGAAATGGAGCTCCTAGCTTCGTTGGATGGATCCCGTCTCATGGTCGAACCTCCCTACCACCTTCGCAAGACTTGTAAGTGTGCTAGCACTTGAATTTTCACCATGAAAATCCACTCTTGCTTCCCTATTGTTCACGGTTTTTGTGATGAAAAACAGTGAGCAGTTTGCCCCATTTGGGCGTGAGAGAAGAGAGCATTTTTGAGAGAGAAAAATGTGTTGTGTTGAATTAAAATGATTTACCAAAAATCAATTTATATTTATGCCATAATATTTATTAAATTAATAATAAAATTATGACACAAAGCATGCAATGGCTTAGAGTGTCAAACACTCAATTTCCATGCAATGACATTGAGTGCAATGTACACAATCTACTTGCAATGCATTAGAATGACATGTGTCATGTGGGCCCCACATGTTTCCAAATGAAAGTGGGCCCACGTGCACTCACGCGTTCGGGTTCGATATTTCCGAAATACCGAGCTTACGTCGCGACGTTAATTCAATCGAATAATTGCGGCTACCGAAATTATTATTTACGTCGCTAACGAATTAATTCTAAATTAACTCGTTTGCCCGAATTAAAATCTGATTTTAATTCCGCGTCGAAATCTAATTTCGTCTAATATATCGAATATATTAATACATCGATTAATTCCGAATTAATCGTTCTCTCTCTTTAGACGACATTTTATCCCGGATAAAACATCTCCGTTATTAATCCTAGATTAATTTTCTCTCTCTTCTGTATAATCCCAGATTATTCAAGAGTGCGAGTTGTGCGTCATCGGTGGATTATCGGGAAGCGACCCATGAGATCCCCGGATAATCTGGCAGTAAATACGGTCGTCGGAGTATCCGAATCACGTACGTACCAAGTACTACGTTCTACCGATTTACGAGACAACGTCGACTCCTAGCAAAGCACCAAGTCTACCCAATTCTCCGGACATATCCATTTAAGAATATTAAGATCTGTATCAAGCGTAGTATACTAATGTATTGTGCATATCGGCCCAGTATCGGATAGTCACGTGCTAGGGCTGGGGCTGGATAAGTGTCTGCCCCGTCCGAAACACATATCGGATGTTTGGTAACTAGTCTCTATAATCGGATATTCATGACCTGGTCATAATATCACGATTGGACGCGCATCACTTAAGAGCACTAATACCGTATCCTGCGTGACATCATCTCCAATATGACTGAAGTGATACTTCCGTCTCGACATCACACCCAATACACTACGACTCTCTGATAAACCAGAAGTGGTGTACGCAAAACCGGTTAAAGCCTGTACCACCAAGACCAAAGTCTACCGATTATCGCGAGTATTAGCGATGCAAGTCTCAGGTTAAGACTATACACACCTACCTTGATTTCGGCCTCCCATAGACACATAGTCATAATACCAATGGGATTCCGAGGGGTCTATCCAGAGCGAAGCTGTTTCCCGTACCATCGGTGAAACACGACCTCCTATCGCACTTGCATAAGTATCCAATACTTATATATATGAGAACTATGTCGTTGTGCCCTCACAACGCGCACAAGTGCAATACTAGCCTATTCCGCATTATCGATGTCCAGTCTCGATAATACTACGGCTAGGGATATTTGATGATTAATCCTTCGTGGACTGATACTGTCTCATATCATCTCAATCCAGGAACTAATCATAGGGACCTCTATTCATTTATATATCTATGGTGATCTAATCACAAATGACGAGAGTGCAATTTCCTTGTTACATAGTTAATTTGCCACAGCAACACAATGTTCTGTGCAAATAGTGACGTTATGGGTCATATTATCCAACAATCTCCCACTTTGCACATAGCCAGTCACTCGAGTGTCCTACACCCGAACTATGTAAGGTTCGCTCAAATTGCTGAGGAAAGGTTTTCGTCAGCGGATTTGTTCGATTATCGTTTGACGCGATTTATACGATCATCACATCGCCACGATGTATGATCCGAACGAATCAGATGAATATAGAAGTATATATCTGGATCGTCGATGAGACCTTTAATTCTTTAGCCTTGTGCTGACGCCTAGCTCAGCTGCTAACAGAACTATATCTAATCTAATTAGATTTATTATCGACCCAAATGGCTTCTATTGCTGCCTCAGCTGCAGCAATAATCTGCATTAGTTGTTTATTCGGCAACAGTTATCTTGCTAGGAAGATTTCCAGCTCACTGTCCCGTTATTCAAACTTTATAGTACCGCAGTATTTAATCGTTTGGAAACTTGCTGCAGTGATCCCAGTCACTTCAAGTTCTCCTTCTCCATAGTAAAAGATAGCATCTTTAGTTCTCAGAGATACTAACAGATGTTTTTAACTTTAATCCAGTGACTATCACTTGGATTGACCCGATTGTGACTCCATATGCTCGAAGCGTATGAGACACCAATACAAGTACATTTTAAATGTACAATTTCCCAGAGAGTGTTAACAAACTCCAAATCTATCCCAGTAGATTTTATTCCTTGAATAAAGGTTGTTACTCCCCAGAATTCTATGGAGAATTTCTATGAAAGAATATCTATGAAAGCCAAGCTTTCACCAATAGCTATATGGGAATATGGGAATTTCAACTTCAGTGCGCTCTCCCACTAACCTCCTTACATACACAAGAATTATTTCGTTTTGAGTCAAATCATAAACCATTATGATTATTTCAAAACGTCAGTTCCAAGAACTTTATGCTTGCATCAATCCAAACATGGATCGAATAACCCGCAAACCTTGTTTGTCGGTTATATAAAATCGTCAGGATGTTGTAAACATCCTCCAAAAGGTTTCCTTTTCAGGAAAGCGATTTTGATTTATAGCTGACATATTTCATAAATGAAATATATAGTTATTTTCAAGCATTTTCAAAATGGATTTACCATGGCAACAGATAAAAGGTTGAACCGTTATTAACACAATGTTGATAATGATACCTTTCCGTCAAAACCTTAGGTTTGCACGTTGGTATGTTGCCTTCCATGTATGTCTTCCTTGAAGACGTTTAATGTACCATATGCATAATGCCTTGTGGTACAACAACTAGTATCCAAAATAGTTGTGTTATACATGGAATCCATTTCGGACTCATGGCACTTTGCCATAACAGGGAGTCAATACCTCGTATTACTTCCTCATAACGTAGTCGGATGGTACACCTCCATAAGATTGACATCTTTATGAGGTTAGATCAGAAACCCATACCCTAGGTTGTTTTCTGACTCTATCCGATCTACTAGTTTCTTGTGTATTTGAAGATTAATGGTATAGTTTCATCATAGATGAACTGTTTGTGTTCCATTACGGACTTCGTGCCTAGAACAGTATCACTTCGATTTTTCATCGAGTATCACTATCCTCCCACTAACCACTGCATATCGGTATTCCTCTCAGGAAAACCGCATGGTGAGCAACAATTACATTGTTCTCTTGTGGGATTTATAAGTACTATATTTAAGGTTTCCCTTAGGATAACTTATATTGGCACTTATCCAATTTGGGTCCTTAGTTTGGTATCATCCAAACGCTATGCCTCGCATACCCAAATTATCAGGAATGAGAAACCTCGTTTCTTCCCTGTTCATATCCTATATGATATCTGTCAAACAGATTTATATGGAACCTTATTCTAAATAAGTTTTGCACTGTTAATACATATCCTGTTGAAGGAATTGTAGCTCAGAGCGACTCGTGATAAACCTTATCATGTCCACAAAAAATTCGGTTTTAGTTCAGACACACCGTCTAACTGACGTGTCTCGGGAGGAGTCCTCACATGAAAGAACACCGTACTCTTTCATTTATATATGAAACTTACTGCTTAAGTATTTTCTATTTCGGTCTTACCGTGGCGGAATAACACTATAGCCGATCCGTTGTTTTCTTCGTGTCGAAACTTCAAAAGTTTCCGATCTGTGTTCTTCAAAAGAAACACATAACCACAACGTGATGCTACATCCGTTAAGGTCACGAAATATTCATGTTCACATCTAGCCTAGCTAGATATGGGCCCACTTAATTCACCATGAATAGGGCTAACAGATCGGTGGCCCTTTTACTATTACCAAGTAAATAGTATTTTAGGTATTTAACCTAATTAACTAGATTCGTAGACCTTATTTGAATAGTCAAATCAGTCCTAGTACCCACTCTTAAAAGGTGTAGATATACAAGTCTTGTTTAATTGTGTCCTAGACAACAATGCCACAAATAAGTCTCCATTGATCAAATCAATTTAAGCTATTTATTTGTCATTTTATATGTTTGAGATTTTATTATATTCAAAATATAAATTCTGTTATTTACATCCAATGTATTTATCTCAGTATCATCTTTATATAATGAAACACTTTAGTGTTCTAGAATATAAAGGTTTTATCCGCATCGGATTAAACACTGATATAGAGATAATGTCTCTAGTCAAACTAGTTACATTATAACATTTCCTAATTTAAGTACATACCCAAAGGGTAGTTCCTAAACTTAGGTATCTACGGTCGAAACAGCGACTTTCGTCCCGTTTCCAATTCGCAGAGAAATCTCGGCTTGAAGCCAGTATCCAGCTCACAGCGGATTCTGAACGTCAATACATATATATATTATGTACCACACTAAGTATTTAAAATCCAATTTCAATATTAGTAGTAAACATAACTTTGACAAATATTTTTAAAGTTAGAGCCCGCCCTATCTTTAATTCCTTCGTGTCTTCCATATCCAAATGGTAGTCACTTTGGGATATGTCAATTATCTTTT
>SKCR01047156.1:0-7500 GCA_019454045.1 Zanthoxylum bungeanum
AGCGATCTGTCAACAAGCTGCAGAGTAACTGAGGTGGGCATTGCTTCTCCAATTTTCAGCTTCCTGTAAATAGATAAAGGCATCAAGTTAATACTGGCACCTAAATCACATAAAGCCTTACTGAAGTAATGTTCGCCTATGGTGCAATGGATGGTGAAACTGCCAGGATCTTTCAACTTTGGGGAAGCTTCCTCTGAATGATGGCGCTGCATTCTTCTGTCAATGCTACTGTTTCGTAATCTCTCAATCTTCGCTTTCATGATAAAATATTTTTCATGAATTTGACATAACTGGGAATTTGTTCTAATGTTTCTGCAAATGGAATGTTGATATGCAGCTTTTTGAAAATCTCCAGGAATCGAGCAAACTGCTTGTCCAGTTTAGTTTTCTGGAGACGCTGTGGAAAAGGTGGAGGTGGAGTGAATTTTTCTTGATCATTTGCTTTTGCTTCTTTTTCCTTCATCTGTGGATCTGCAGTTGCCATGACTCCAACATCATTGTTGATTTCAGTATCACTTTTCAAGGTAATGACTTGACATTGCTCATTCCCTCTATTACTTGAATTGGTTCTGTGTTGCTAGGAAGGTTTCCTTGCAGTTTGTAACTCTGAGCATTGGCCAGTTGTCCTATTTGATTTTCCAGTGCCTTTTTAGAAGTAGATTGGTTTTGAAACATAGCATCGTATGTTGCTTGTTACTTTTTCAACAAGGCAAGTACTTCTACTTTTCCTGGTTCTTTTTCATACTCATAGCCTTTATTCTATTGTTGGAATTCTGGTGGTGGATTTTTCTTTTGCCCTGAATTGTTGCTCCATGTGAGATTAGGACGATTCCTCCAGCCTGGGTTGTAGGTGTTGGAATATGGATTGTTCCTTGTCAGTTGAAATTGTTGACATAATTCACCGTCTCATCATGTTGGTTGTCAGATTCTGACTCTGGTGCTCCTCCATATGGTGAACTTGTGGATCCAGCATCAACCTTCATGTTAAGAGTATCCAGACTTTTGCAAATCTGATCCAGTTTTGCACTCAATGCTGTGTTGGCTCCAACTTCATAAATTCCAGCAATTCGTTGGATCATGCTCCTTTCTATTGGCCACAAAGAATTATTGTTGTCCATTTCTTCAATTAGGTCCCAAGCTTGATCTTCTCATTTTTCCATTAAAACACCTCCAGCAGCAGCATCAATTGTGGTTCTCATTAATCCAGAAAGTCCATTGTAGAAGGTTTGGACTTGTAGCAATTTCGTAATCTCATGGTGAGGATATTTTCTGAGCAAATCCTTGTATCTTTCCCAAGTTTCATAGAGGGATTTCGAATCATGTTGCACAAAGGATGTCATGTCATTCCTCAGCTTTGCAGTTCTGACTGGGGGAGAGTATTTTGTAAGGAATTTGGTGGCTAGAGTGTTCCAAGTTGTGATGGAACCTGCTGGTAGTGAGTGTAGCCAAGCCTTAGCTCTGTCTTTCAAAGAATATGGAAAAACACGCAGTCTCATTGCTTCTTCAGCCGCTCGGTTGTAGTTGAAAGTGCCGCAAACATCCAGGAAGTTGCTGATGTGGGCATTAGGATCTTTAGTTGCATTCCCCCCAAACTGAACTGGCTGCTGTATCATCTGAATGCATGTTTTGATGTCACACGCATTTGCTGGTAAGTGAGGAAGTACAATACATGAAATGAAGCCGTCAACCACCGGAATGGTTCTGTCTCGAATGGGAATTGATGGTGCAACTTCCAAAGGTTCAGGTTCCATGTTGATGATTGCTTCTTGACCTTCTCGCCTTTCCCTTCTCAACTGTCTGATTGTTCTTTCAATTTCAGGGTCAAGCGGACGGATTTCAAAGCTTATGGTTCTTCTCATGTAGTGTCTGAGAACCTGAAACACAAGAAAATAAAAATAATAAGTAAAAATAAATTAGACACAAGTAAAGGCATCTAACCCCAAAATTAATAGTAAAAGATAAATAAGTCCCCAGCAACGGCGCCAAAAACTTAATCGGCGTGATCACACACGTATAACGCAAGCGCACGTATCGCTCAAGTAGTATAAAAAATATCGATCCCACGAGGACTTAATACCTAAGCTATTAATTTCTGAAGACAAATTTTTACGAGTATCTAATAGATTGGTTGTTGATTGGATGGTGATTTTAAACTAAAAAAGTAAATAAAATATTATGAATATAAATTAAAGGAAAATTCAATATTATTAAACTATCTAGGGTTGCGAATCCTTCCAATATATTTTAAAGATGAAATGATTATCTCATGTTTGTGTAATATATTGGTTTATTAACCTGGAACACGAAATTATGCAAAAGCCTCTGTCGATGGTCAGATGCAAATACCCAGTGTAACCTAATTAATCATATGTCTATGTTAATCAAGTTTCCTGAATTCATTAAGATTAAGTTCCAATTGTGGCTACCCCCGCCCGACATGTATATGTCTATCCTGGAAGGAAATCTATTAAGGGGTATTTAATCCTTAAGGGAGATCGTGGGCTATTAAGTCTAAGACTGAAACCTAAAATTCCTCCGTCAAGTTTATTTTAAGTTTACCAGATCAATCTTATTAATGGCCAGTTAACAAGAAGCATTAAGCTTAAGACTTAATAAATAAACCTTTATATTACCCAAGATATAAAATAACCCCTTATAAACCGGTTATATTAGAATTCATCACAACCCCATATAATATGTTTAGTTTTAAAACATACTTAGGATTACTAAACACTTAAATAAACAAAACATCATAAAAAATAACTTGGAGATAAATAAAAGTAAAATTAAAATAATGAAAGAAAATGTTGGGGTTAGAGGATCCACTTTTAATATTTCAAAATTAGAAATCTCCCTTATTGTCAATGTTTACCGATTAATTAATTATATTTAACCAGACCATAAAGGCGGTAATTCCATTTGTCTCAATTAAATCCAACCGACCATATAGGCGGTAACAAGGTTATTACCTAAACCGACCATATAGGCGGAAACTACGTATGAAATGTAAAACCGACCATATAGGCGATAAATATGGCTGTCACCTAAACCGGCCATATATGCGGTAACTAATTAATCCAAATTTTAATTAAAATAAGGGAGATTAATCTAGTTTATTATATTAAAAGTCTCACCTTTTCACCCCAGCAGAATGAGATTACTTGCTCATGTTGTAAATAAAAACACACAAAATTTTATTAATTAAATAAAAATAAAATACAAGAAAACTTAAATAAATATACAAGACACTTTCCTTTAGGTTTTCATGGAGAAATTCCTCCAAAGAAAGCATGAAAATTTTACAAAGTTTAGCTTGGTATTTATAGGCAAATCTAAAGGCTTCCACCAATTTCTCCACCAATTGCTCCACCAAACATGGTATCAAACATGACATCAAACATGGCACCAAACATGGCACCAAATCCTCCACCAAACATGCAGCATGTTTGGTGGAAGTTGACAATTTTTATTTTTTTATTATTTTATTTTGAAAATGACTTAAATAATTATGCATAACACACTTCGAATGTTTTATCAATTTCGGTCATGGAAACTTTAGAATTCGAAATTATTATGCACTTAAAAGTTGTAGATATTTGAGTCTTCTTTAATCTGGAACTTGCATCACCTCAATCCGATATCGGAGTAAAAAGTTATGGCCAAAATACGACAATTGCGCAAAGTTGGAATTTCTGAAATTGTACTTCGTTAGAACGCCATTTCAAGTTTCCAATCTCCAAAATCAAAATGTCAAGTCCAGTTTTTGCCCTTATTTGTTCCACATTTCGTCCTGATTGATTCCATTAAGTCCCAAATTTATTTTATCTGCAAAATAAACTAAAACACATCAAAACGTTTATAAAACTCGAGAAACTATACAAAATATTAAGTAAAATGGGCGGTAAATAATGATATATTTTTCCCTCATCATAGGTAATGTTTGATCTTCTCTTAAGTTATATTCTTCATTAATGTGTGTTTTCATTAGTGAGACATATAGTGATGAATTATGTATTGGATGCATAATTACATAGCTTAAAGTTAAAATTAGGCTAATGAATTATGTTAGGATGCTTTGGAAGTATAAACACAATATGCTTGTAATTGGATGAAATATGTTCATGTTGGACATGAAACAGTTAATAAGAGTTTGGAACTCTAGATTAAAGCTTACAGTTATGGCTACCATTTTAGAATCACTTGACCACATTTGGATGAACTAGAATTGTTCATGAGACATTTCATAATGAGATTCTAAATTAGTTTGTGTTAGATTCAAACAAATGTATATATGTTTTAGAATACATGTATGTTAGTTTTATAACATGTGTTGATGGTGGTTATAATGCTAAAATTAGATTTAAGTGTATTTGAAGTATTAGGAGAAAATTAGAAATGTTTATTATTGGTTTGAAGTAGAAATTGTTCATTGCCTAATGCAGCGTCGTGACTCTACCCCTCCAACGTCGCGACACCGAGCATTAGACCTAGGCGGGTCACAACGCTACCCTTCCATGTCGTGATACCGAGACGTTCAGCTCTCGCACTTTGGAGCGTCTCGACTCCCAAGCTTCCGCGTCGCGATGCGAATTGCTGAAGAATACTGAAACTTCATTTTCTCTATTCTGGGGTTTTCGGACTCCATTTTGATCCCCGTTTTGTCCTACAGACTCGAAACGGAATGTAGTTTTACATAAAATATTTTAAAATACACCCATGCTAGATATCCTCGGGTTATACCCACTTCCACTACGCGAAGCACCAATCCGATCTTAGGGATTCCACATCCGCTCCAACAATTATGTTTGGCAGGACATACAATTCAAATTTAATAGCCGGTCAGATATATAATTTAAAATACATATCAAGCCCGACATATATCGAGCTGTCATCGAGTGTGCAGATCTTCATTTACTGGAGTCCCGGGCATCATAGTTACTGAATATGTCCGGCTGAACATATATCTCAATATATACATTCGGCCAGATATGTGTCAAGTTGTAACTGACGATAGGGGAGAGAGAGAAGAGATAATGTCTTCCCCTTCAATTATCAGACCCTCCTCCTCTGCTATAAAAAAAAGTTTCCCCTTCACATAAACAATGGAGAATCTACCTGGAAAACTTTGTCAAAATTCTGCAATACCGAGTTCTTAGAAAGAGTGAGAAAATAGTAAGGAAATCTTAGAAATCTTGGGAGTTCATTCCCTTCCATAAAACAACCCAGTGACAATCCGACTTCAGAGACGACTTCTGAGCTAGGCGACACATAAAGGTACGACCTGAGGGCGCCTTACTTTATCCATTATGTGTTTTGGAGTTTCTGTTCTAATATAGTATCTCTGGCCGGATGTACATCACATTTGACTGGACATGCACACTCCTTCGACTATTTGATAAACATATCATGTCGCATTTACTGCTTTCTTTAGTTAAGTTACTTTGTGTTTATTTTCAGCATATTACTATCTTTTTCTTATCTTGTATTATCATTTCACACATACTAGTATGTTAGCTACCTTTATTATTATTGCGCATAATTACTCACTGTTTGAATGCATATATGGCTAGACTTATACTAAATCTGACCGAACATTAAATGCCTAAAAATATTTTAAAGCCAGGCCGGAAAGATATGTGTTTTGATGTATTCGAATCGCATGCTATTATTTTATTTCACGGTTTTTTATTTATTCAATTTACTGTTAGTTAAACATGATTTATCTTTTGTACATTTCTAGTTTGTGAAACACATTCAGTCAGACATGGGCTATGTGTGGTCGGATACCAATGGCACATAAAAAATCTAGCCAAACATCCACAAGGTCAGACCGATATGATGCATGCTCTGATTTGTTTATTTATTATCATGTTGCTACTGTATTAATTTCTAAATATTTATTCAATGTTTGTTTTTTCTTTACTATTCATGATTGCGAATCATATATATATATATATATATATATATTATAAATTGTTATTACATGTGATTTCATTATCAGATATGAAGATATCTCATTTGAGCGTAAATATTATACCGGCACCCGTAAGGAACCATTCCTAACCTAAACGAGTTTAATGTCAGACCTTATAAGGGGTGTAATGCAGCTCCCGATGTCTCATACCGGGCGGTGACTACCTTATTCTCTTGTTAGTCTTCCCGTGAGGTTATCTATACTCTCTATGGGCTGCGAGCCTAACAGTGTAGTGGTCGCTGACATTATAGACATATCGGTAAATCTCGTTTCTCTCATACAGAGGCATTTATAAGTGATTGGGAATGCATATTCCTTTCTCACCTAAACTCTCTTGGGAATCTCTTTCACTTGAGAACTCTTATCAGCTTCTTACTAATGAAGTGAATCTGTTTGGTAAATACAGCAACTTGACAAGCTAGATTTGAAGAATCAAATATATGTAGAGCACTCTTAGACCTCTTTTTTCTGTTTTTTTAACATGAAACACTTATGCTTAATTAATATGTCCTAATTTACCACAATGGTGACAAACATATACAAACATCGGACGAGAACGAGGTTTACCAATGTAACCTCTAGATTGAGGTTGCTTTATAGGAGAAGGAATATCAGACGGAGTCATTTGACTTTGGTCAACATGCTTCTTTCCTAATTCACATCTAGGAGTTAGTTTAACTTGATTATGTAAAGATTGAATTGTGATAAAAATAGTTTTAGAAGAGGAATTCTTGTCACAGCTTGACTCAATGAATCCTAAACTTTTCTTTTCACAATGGGACATACCAATGCCTAACATGTGATCTAGCTTTTCAGCCCCACTAGAAAATACAGATATCTGGGTTATAGCATCTTCAAGCTCTTTTTCTAGGCATTTGACTCTATCAATCAATTCCTTATTTCTCTCACTGAGGTCATCAACAATAATGAGCTTATTGTCTAGCTTGACTTGGACTTCGTTCCTATCAAGAATTCTTTTAGTGTCAGGAAATGGGTTTGTGGCCGCCACACACTTGTTGGAGCTCACTGACTCAAATTTAATCTTGGATGTGGTGCGCCACACCACAATGTCTGATGATGGAGCTCGTGTTGCATCAAAACTATGCACAAGTTACTGCCTCAAATTTAGACTATTATATAGCGCCACTCACCCAAGTTTTTGGATGAATACTATATGGGCTCCGTAATTGCCAAATCTTTATCAGATGCATTCGATTGGATCCTTTTTGGAGTCCAAACCTACAAATTACATAACCAACATTTCAAAAACATTCACAGGGCTCGATTTAACCAACAAAATTTATGGTAAAAGGCAATGTATTGACCGCTCACCAGATGGAACAAGCCAAATATGTTAAGGAGATGATAATATCCATACCCGTCCTATTCAATCCACGGGTACGAAAGTTATTCTTTTATTCACCTTTAACTTGTCAAACTCCAACGAGCTTTTGTACGGGTCCCCGTTTGCACGAGAAATTTATCTCTATTTGAAGGGGATGTTATTACCCATATCTGATACGTCC
>SKCR01047156.1:12500-30881 GCA_019454045.1 Zanthoxylum bungeanum
GCGGGAGGAATATTCCGTTTGGAAATCACTTACAGCAGCACCGCCGTGGTCAAAGTTTGTCCGGGGTGACGAAGGTCGCTTCCGACGAGACCCAGCTCGATTTGTTCTCCAACACTCGCCGCTCTCTCTCTGTTGCCGACTCCTCTGATGGTAATTAATTAATTAATTATTCTTTTTTTAATCTTCTGAAAAAAATAAGAAAAATAGAGAAACGACGTCGTTTTTTTTTTTTTTGGCCTTCTGATAAAATGAACAGTTTCGGTGAAGTTGGGGAGACTGTCAGTTGGATCAGCGAAATTGGCAAAGAGTGGGATCAATGATCTGCTTTCTTCCACTGATGTGGGAAAGCACGACTATGACTGGTATTTCTCGACACCCTTTTTGTTCATTTTAATTATTATTATAATTTAATCATCCCAATTTCAATTTCCATTCATAATTTGCTCAAAATTTTGCATTGCCTCATGAATAAAGTTTAATAATTCATCTATTTGTCACTTTCTGTTTTGTTTTGTTTATGTTGACAGTCACTATGTGATACTAAATTTGTTTTGTGTTTTTAGGCTTAAAGTTTACGATGTAATTACTTTTTTTTTTGTATGATATTACTAGGCTACTCACTCCTCCTGCCACTCCTCTTGATCCTTCATCTCATGGAAGCGAATCTCAACGGAACCCGGTTGCTCCAAGAACCAGGTCATTGTCCAGATCAGTTTCTACGACTAAGGCCTCGAGGGTATGTTCTTCAACTAGTTCTTTTGGATTTCATGTTTGCCTTTTACTGATTAAGATTGTAATACTGGAAACTAATTAATTGGCGTGCTGTGTAATTAATGTTGAAGTTTGTGAATTCTGATTAAATTTTCGATGCTGTCTGTGTTTCAGCTTTCAGTTTCACAATCAGAAAGCAACAACCATTCTGTGCATTCCTCAAGACCCGCTAGATCCAGTTCGGTGACTCGCTCTTCTATCTCTGCTTCGCAATATAGTAAATATTCTTCTAATAGATCAACTTCAATCCTAAATACAAGCTCTGCTTCAGTTTCTTCTTACACTAGACCAGCCTCTCCAAGTGCCCGTTCTGTATCTTCAGCTAGACCGTCCACGCCATCTGCCCACCAATAGCTTCGAGATCCTCAACTCCTTCAAGAACTCGTCCATCTCTTACCAGCTACACAGTGGACAAGACTCGCCCATCCCAAAGCTCAAGGCCATCTACTCCAAGTTCTAGGCCACAATTCCCTGCTAACTTGAATTCTTCGACTGCTCGAACAAGTTCTCGTCCATCAACTCCCTCTCGTCGAAATCCAATAACTTCTACATCTCCAGCAGTGAGTTCTTCATCTTCATCTGGGCGTGTTATGCCAAATTGGCGAAGCCAAGGACCACCAATCCGACCAAGTTCCCCAAGCCCACGAGTCCGGCCACAGCAGCCAATTGTTCCTCCTGATTTTCCTCTCGACACCCCACCAAACCTTAGAACAACTTTGCCAGACAGGCCAGTGTCTGCTGGTAGGTCCCGCCCAGGTGCTGCTCTCACTATAATTAGCAACCCTGAAGCAAAAGGGTCTGTGAATATGCCAAGAAGACATTCATCACCTACAGTCACAAGGGGAAGGCTCAAAGAGCCTCCTGGAAGGAGTCAAACACATGCCAACAGGCATACTGCTGACGTACCTGAGTCTCGAAAGACCTCCCACATTTCTGAGCAATCTATGCGGAGACCTGTGAAGACCACAAATACAGCCACAGATAGCACAGGATTTGGGAGGACTATTTCCAAAAAATCTCTGGATATGGCCATCAGGCATATGGTATGTATTTTCCGCAGCATCATATTATTATTATGGTATTTTAATTTGTTAGGTCATATTGTGAATTCTCCTTCGACAAATAAGTTTTTCTCGTGAGATAAATCTTAACCATATATTTATATTTGTATGTAGGACATAAGAAATGGCGCAGGGAGCATTCGGCAACTCTCAGGCACAACCCTCTTCCCTCAGAGTATTCGGTCTGCAACTTCTAAAACCCATTCTACGCGGGCTTTAGAATCTGTACATACCAACGGAACCCTACGAAATGGTGACATTTCAGAGAAAGTAAACAGTGTTAGCATGACTGCAGAAAATGGAAACGATGCACACGTTGGACGATACTCTGCAAAGTTGAGTGAAGTTGACATTTATGAGAGCTCCCGTTATGATGCAATCTTACTTAAAGAAGATTTGAAGAACACAAACTGGCTGCATAATATTGATGACAAGTCTGATCAAGGATCTATCTTTGATCATGGATTTGAGCCTCTACCGAACCCTTTGGATGATTTGTTTTTCTTTGATATTTTCCCCCTTTTTTCTTCTTACGTTTAAATTATATTCTATGCTTTTACAATTATTTTGTTACTTTGAAAATGTGGAATCTGTCAACTTCTATCAAAGGCTATATATATACAATCTTAAGGTTTGAGATTTGCTCAAACCTTCAAATGATTCTGTAGTTTCTCTTTATTGAACTAAAGAACTAAATTCAATTTTAAACATTGGCTTCCACAAAATTTTAGGATCTTTCCGGACCCTTTTTATAGTGGGAGTCTGATTTGTTAGATACGATATATATATATATATATATTATATTTTTATAATATCGACATGAGCGCTATATGACCGAATCTATTTTTAAATAAAAATCATTTTCAGGTCCCTGGGAGATGTTCTAAGAAACTGAACAGAGAGATTCAAGCACAACATAGATTTTGATTTTACAATGTCAAATGGAATCTCTGTGTTTGAATATCGTGTCTTATTCAACTAACACTGACTTGGTTTGGTTTGGTTTGGTTTGGTTTTGGGTAGTTAAAATGTGGTGTGAAATTAAAGGAGATTTAATAACCCACGTGAATTTTAGTATTACGATAACATGGTAGTTTCAACTACTTCGTTCGAGTAGCATTTTAATTTCAATTTCAATTTCAATTAATTTATACCCTTAAATTATTCAATTTGTTGATAATAAGTTACTATTGCGAGATCCAACCACTAAGAAGATATTATTATCTTTGATAATTTATACATCGGTCCAGCAATCTGGTCGACCGTTCTTCGTGATTTTATTTTTGACATGCTTTCAACTAATCAAGGATAGTCATTACTTACATCCTTCTAAAACGATATAAAATATGCATGAGAATGATAAATAATCAGAGAAATTAAGAAACATCCTTTATCATTCATCAGCAACCTTCATTATCATTTGTGCTTCAATTATTAAAGGCATTGTCCCCCACATATTTACTTCAATTAGCAAGCAACAACCAAGTCATTCTAATTTTCCGATTCACTAATTATTCTTTTTCCGGAATCAATTATTTGATTGCGCTTGTTAGTTATTGTGCTGTTCAAGACTGATCTCGACGTATAATTAATTTTAATATCAATTTATTTTTATTGTAAGAACAAAAAAATCTAACATTAATTACTTGCTCGCAACATTTTAGATATAAACAAAACAAGATCTTTGGAATCGAAATCTATTTTAAAAAATTAGTTCTTAAATTTTAGAATCGGAACATATCATGTATAATATGATACTCTACTTTAAGGTTCCAGTTTGATTCCAATCACAAAATTTATTTTGATAGCGAATATGCTATTGAAATCAAAGCTAACAAAATAATAATGACATTTATTTTGAAGTGAATTTTCTGCATATTAACGAAGAAGAATCGGTGCATCAAATAAATCAATAGCAAATTCAAAGGAATAAAACAATTAGTAATCGTTAGAAACAATATAGGATGATAAGATTTGGCGATAACTGATACGGGATCGTGTCATAAATATTGTTGCCACTTAAACTACTGGAAAAACGTGAATAAATCAATCAAAATAAAAACTTATTAAGTTATTAATTAATAGAGATTATGCACAAATTTATTTATTTTTAATAATTCATCAAAGAGTTATTTGGCAGGCGTGCTTTACTTTAAAGATCTTATAGATATAGTTGTTATTGTTGTGATTGTCTGATAACTGAACAGTGTTTAAGAGGAAAAATAAATATTCTCTATTATTACTTGAATATGATTTACAAATATTACAAAACTTATACAAAAAATCTCACACACTAACTACACTCTCCAAGCCCTCTTACTTGAAGCTTACACTCTAAGTTCTCATATTTAGAGCTTATTGTTGGGGATGATTTGAGCTCTCAAATGAGCTTGCTATTTATAGAATAATACATGACTCAAAAGTCAACAAAACAACAAAATGTAATTTGGAAGCTTGCACCACAACTTCAAAGAAAAAATCTTCCACCGAAAGTTATCTTGGAGGGTTCTTAGAAGTGCAATACAGCTGGATTCTACAATTCTCCCTCTCCAGCTATATCCGAACCGATTGTCATCTAACAGCTATCCTGACTATGTCTTTGCACATCTCTAGCTTGTCATGATTGACCACATTTGTTGACATGTCGGCTGTGTCTCTGCACAACACACTCTACTGTGTCTCTGTATAGTACTATTTTGTTGTGTCTCTGCACAACGCACTCCACCCTGTCTCTGCACAATACTCTTCTACTGTGTCTCTGCACAGCAAAGTTCCACTGTCATGTTTCTTCACCCATTTATTCCTCGGTGCCTTCTTCAATTGTGGGAAACTCTCTGACTCCCCCTCATCAGTAAGCATAATATATTCGGATCTCAGATATCTGATTGATGGAATCCTGAATCGCTCATATCTTTTTGTCTAAGGTCCACTGGTTTCATGAGGTATGTCATCATCCAAATCTGTGGATGATCCCGTAGCATCTAGTGGAGCGGGTTACGGCTCCCACTGCTCAACACTCTCTTCTGTGTTGGGCTTGGCGGGGGAATATTTGTGGTTCGGTAAGTAAGGGCATGTGCCTGCATTGGCTTTTTGTGTCTGACTGATGGGGGGATTGGAGTGGTGACTCAGGGGCGGGCGCTGCTTGACCCACCCCGGGCAGAGAGCATGGCCTCTCAGGCCACTTGCAAGAGAGTTTGTTTATTTCCGGACATGCCTGCAATAAAAAATATACAAAGATGGTTAAGAAAGGTAAAAAAAAAAAATGGGTTGAAACGCTATAAAGTAAGTATGACAAATAATGGTAAACAATAAATCAAGAGGTGGGTTAGTGGGTTAGTAATTACCATTCTATCTGGACTAAGGTGGTGAAGTGCTCGGGGTAAGACCCAAGTCAGCAAAAGAATAAGGATTGACGAGGTTCCTGTAGTGACTTCCGTATTGGGATGCCTTCTTAACCCCGACTCGGATATCATGGTGGACTTTAGGGGGATAACCCCAGCAAGCTGCAAAAGGGGTCATGATTATTAGTAACTAGCTAAAAATTCCAAGAGAAATAAAAGAAAGAAGGGAGATGAACAGGTTATTACCTCCAACCCTGAGGATATTTGGAACTGTGATGTCCTCGTCCGCGATTTGCTAGCTTTTGCCCATGGCCCCCGGCCCCAGAACCATTTATCCTTAAAAATTTTATTGGTGGCCGGGAGGTTCGAGATTATGTGTGAGGCCCCAGCATATGCGGAGAGGTAGTACCAACCCTTATACTCTTTTGGGTTGACGTTCATTTTATATAATCTTTTCAGCTCGGGGACCGACGACTCTCCCAGTTCGACTCGGCTTCAAATCACGTGCAGTCTCGTTAATACTCTCCACCCATTCAAATTCAGTTGACACATGCTAGGTTAATTGCTGCCAGCATCCTTGCAAAATATCCTCGTATCGGCAGACGTAGGCTCATGTCGAAGAAAGCAGTGCAGAGCGTTGTTAGGGTTTTGGCGCGGGCGCAGAGGAAGCTCGCCGTTCGGGTGAAATTGTAATTTTAAAATTTTTTAAATTACCGAATGAATTATTCATATAAATTATTCAATAACCAATATGAATAATTCATTCATATTCACCTAAACATATTTATTCGATATAAAATAACGACATAAATAGTTAAGAAACATCACGAAACTTTTACGAAAATATTTTTCCGTAAAATGACATAAAACACGTTTTTGACCGAACTGACTACCCAATACATATGGGGGCTGACAACAGTACTAGGGCAGTTCATGTGCTGCCCGAACAGTGACCAATTCACTGTTTGGGCAGCCGTCACCCGGTTGGCTCAAAAGTCACCCGGTAACGCCGTTTTTTACCGTTTTCGTATATTTCAACTTCGAAACAGTTTTCGGTAATTGTTCCAATACCCAAAACACATCCAATACATTTATATGACATAATTTTCATCACCATAAACCTAGTTTTCCAGATCTGATCAAGAAACCAAAAATATCAATATTTCATGCTTTAATCAAATTTTCTTAACATTAATCACAACAACAATCCAAGCCACCACCAATGAAGCACCCAAGAACAATTCTAGGTATTACAAGAGTGGTCATAACACTCTAGAATGGCAACAAGTCATAAAATGATAAAATTGAATCAATATTACACTAATATCATCCAATCAAACTTCACACATGCATCTAGCCACCAAATCCATCCAAATAAAAAAAAGGCCCAATTTCTAAGAAGTAAATAAACCCTAGAACCATTCTAGTAATTCAAGAACAAGAAACTAATTTTCTACACTTAAAAATATTAAAGATTACCTACTAATCTTCAACTTTCTTTAAGCTTTTCCTTGAATTCTTCACTTTCTTCTTTGTATCTTCATACAAATATTTGAGAGCTTTCTTTAATGGAGGTTTTGGCCAAGGCTTGGAGAATGAAAGGAAAAACAAAATTTTCACTTTAAAATTCAAGCCAAAACCGACATATGGGGTATTTTAGTCATATGTACAATTTAATGTAATTAAATAAAGATAAGCTTTAAGTTTGACAAATCAAATTTGCACACTTAAAGCTTAATTAAAATCATGCCACATATAACCAATAATAATCAAACATAGTGCATAACATTTATGTAATATAGATATTATTTAATTATTCAAATATTTAACATTTAAATATCTAAATAATTAATTAATATAATTATTATCATATATGTATTTTTATTTACATTAAATAAAAAATACATATATTAATGGCATGTGTCAAAGTCTTATTTGACAAATAATTAATGTGTATCAAATCAAATCTTGTATCTAATACAAATACACATTAATTATTAATTGACTGAAATGTCCCTAATGCATGTATTTTCGTTTAATCGTTTAAATGATTCGAATTAACTCATTTAATTCGGTTAAGTATTATAAATAATCTATATTATTCATAACGCGTTGCCCATGATGTATAAGATTGACTAGACATTCTAATCAATCTCACATTCGACAAAAGAATCATCATTTACGAAAGATGAATACAATATACATAAAAGACACGTTAACTGTCAAACAGTTATACTAACTATCATACAGATAGTCTCAGTGTGTCATTTATTAGATCATATCTAATACGCGACTAATGTGAGTATCTCGCAAGTCTCTTAGTTTTATATCATATATGAAACTTTATATCAAATATAACAGAGACTACTCCCACTGCTTCCACGGAGAAAAGAAGACTTAGGATATATAATACTAGAAAGAAATTTATACGCTCCCATTGACCCTACTGACAAACACGTATTCTCTATACTTCGATAAAACCAGACAATCTGACTGATATCAAAATCAGAGAACACGAATTTCCGGAAAACTTATCTGAGTCTACAATAGGCTTCATAAGCTAGTATATCAAACTGTGATCTTAGCAGAATACAAACTCTAGGGCCATTCTAGAATGAATTCTTCAAACAAAGAAATCACAACGGATCTCTCATTCGAAGAAACCATTCAAGAACGCCACTTTGCATTCTTTAGCCAAAATACAGTTTAATATCAACACTATCCAACAGATCCTTAATTGTTCAATTAGTGCGACTAGAGACAAGTTTTCTCAGAATCTACAATAGACCAATGAGGATAACCTTTCTCACTGTCATACTATAAAAGTAAAACCTTTACAAGCTCACTTTGCTTTCGCTGCGCAAATAATTTGCACATCTTATGAACGATTCATAATGAAAGCCTAATCAAGTTCAAAACTTGATCGTAGTAAGCTATGAACAATCTTAAATCTATGGTTCAATGTTAATTTCCGGAATCGATATCAAATATCGTTCCCACTATAAGTTATAGGACAATTTTATTTGATAAGAAAACAACAGAATCATTAAGTATCAAATACTTTGTAAATGATTCTGACATCCTATTAGACTTATACGGAAGTTGTCTAAGGGTCTTTTCATCCTATTAATTATGTAGTTCCACTTATAGTTTATCATTCTCACTTTTGACTTCAACAAGTCAAGTCTTTTCTCCAATGGTAAACATCCAATGTTAACCACCAAGTAACAAAATAATTTTATTACTCGGGATCGTAGAAAATATATTCTATCAAATAGAATAAATGATAAACCTTTCACTCGTGCCTCCGAGGCACAGGTACTTTCAATTATATAACTATTATATAAAGGAAAATCTCAAATCTCAAACTTTTCAAGAATCAAATTTTCCACTACATATCATATATGTGTTGGGGTTGGTGCTCAGAGCGCCAATCCGGACCGTATTTATGTCTGATTCATGAATAAGAACATCCCATTTTTTCCATAATATTACTTATTTATGGTTGCACCTCTTGTTTTTATATACATATTCGATCTGATTACGATTAGATTGAAACTAAATATTGTTTAGTGATATGTATATATTAGACAAAGTCCCGATAATATATAATGCAGTACACAGTTACAAAGTTAGTTTGTAATTAACATTGGGAAGTGTCACTGCTAAATATATATTATCAAATACAGTTCCTGGTCAAGATTCACTAACACGGGTCGGTTAGTCAAATCCAGTTAAGACCAGTACATGTCGTATATCGAGACTTGGTCCGATGGTTTATCCCAATGAACCATGAGTCTGGGGAGACTCGTATAGACGTGTAGGTGTTTATAGTGTATAAACACTGAACGGCTCACCGAAGATTCTTAATGGATGGTACACCAACGTCAATAAGAACCTTCTCGGGTTGAGTAGCATAGTGGTCCTTCGACTTGAGATACCATTGTGGATGTATGAGACATCCTCCACACTTAGATGGCAGTCACGTCACCGATCTATTTAGATCAGACCTCCGCCTGTTTGTTGGGTGTGGACCGATCCTCAAGATATCCTGTGTGTATCAAGATCGGATCCGTCAGTTCTGTGTACAGAGCATATGTAGTCCATATATGATTAGCAGTCTGTTAAATCTGTGGCCACAGTATACTTCGGAAGTAAGTTCCGAATGTTATTTAGAGATTGCTAATAGATACGTCGACGGGATAATACCTATAGAGATTTGACGTTTACATCTATATCTCTAGTGTTATCCGGATACCTGTGACAGAGGGATTATACGTATGCAATGATCTCGACCTGTATGATTCAGCTAGTTTATCTGTGTTCGTCATAATTTACGGGTGGGTAAATTATGGACACGAAATTGGATTTTGTGACGGATATACCCGAATCTAGAGAGTCTCACTAATGAAATATACTCGTAGAGCACTAGGGCAACTTTTATGAATAATGATGATTATTTATAAATCGTTTAAACGTTAAATGAAAAATACATGCGAACGGGCCGAACCATCATTTCCTAATTAATGTGTATTTGTATTTAATATATGATATTATTAAATACACATTAATAAATTTTCAAATAAAGGTATTTGACATATATCATTAATATATGTATTTGAGATATTTAAAGTAAATATAATACATATATTTGGGATATTTGTATTTAATTAATTATTTAATTGTTAAATGATTAATATAATTAAAATATAAATATCTTACCAAATGATAAAGTTAGGAAATGATTATAAGTGTAAATTGTTGACTTTAAAGTAAAGGAAAAGGTTGTCAAAATGGTTTTGACTTCCTAAGATATTTGTTTAAATTTTTTGAAAAATGAAAATATCTTTTTCCTTTACTAAATGTAATTTTTGGCCCTAGACCTAAAATGAATATAAGTGTTATATATTTTAAGTTGCAATTGTTGACTTAGTTGAATAATTCATTAAAGTGTAATGATTTAGAAAACAAATTGACAAGTTGTAATTTAAATGAAATAAAAAATAAATATCTAGATATTTCTTCCACCAATTTCGGCCAAGGCTCCTTTTGGGTGAAGTATATATTGTTTCATTTCATTTTAGGGTTTAACAAGTTCATTTGATACTAAATAAACATAAAAGAAGTTGAGAGAAAAGGCTTGGAGGCTAAAGAAGAAAGCTTGGAAAAATCTTATTTTTGTAAGTTTTTCTTTAAAGTCTTCAACATAGAAAATGTTTCTAATATGCTTAGCTTCATTTTGTGATGCTTTGATGTCATCTCTACTCTTATAGTTTGTGTTTATATGGTTGTAAACTTTGATGAAAGTGTGATGCATATAAGTAAGCTTGAAATTGTTTCAAAGCTTTACTTTTGATTTTTAGAAAATCAAGTTGCCATTCTAAAGTTAGTAAGCCACTCCTTGGTGACCTAGAATTGTTCTAGATTTGTTTCAAAGTGGTGAGGCTAGATTGGTGAAGTATTGAATGGATTAAAGTGTTGGATTTTATAAATTTGGTGAAATTGGACAATTTGATGAAATTGGAAAATTAGGATTCTTAACCCACTCCAAATTTGGGGATTTTCATATATGTGGTGCATTATGGTATGAATATGATGCATGTAAAATTTTAGGTTGATTGGATTTGATCTTGGCATGTTTTGAACTAAAGGGACCAAATTGCAATTAATTGAAAATTTTGGGTGCTCTCGGCAATTAGCACAAAAATTGGGGATTTGTGTGAAATATGATTTTGATGCATTAGATGTGTTGAAAAACATTTTAGAAATTATTTAGAATCATCCAAAATTATATTTGACAACTTTTGGACTAAAAACTTACAAAGTTTTGGGGCAATTCGGTAATTACCAAGAAATTTGATTTCTTGTGTAATTTTTCAGAATTTGATAATTGGATAATTAAATAAATAAGTTTATTTAATTGATCCGAGAAAAATTTTGAAATCGGAAAATTTTGATTTTCCACTATTCCGCTGCGTTATCGATATTCCCCCTTAAAACCCCAACAAAATGGTATCAGAGCGAGTCTGATTCTGGACACCCCGATATGATTAGCCCTTTAAATCTAATGTTTTTTCTTTTCTTTACTTGATACATGCATGCTTTCTTTTAATTTGATTAAATTTAAAGTGTATGACACTTTATGGAATATCCCCGCTTAATAAGGTTTTAAAGAAACTGGTATTTGAAATACTTGTTTCTTGGTCCGTCTTGTCAATACGGTTTATTAATATTTTTCCGTGACTACATCCGAGACCGTGCCTCTCTGCTGTGGATGTGTAGCCGATAGAGATTTATTTATGCCGGATGTATATTAGATACTAGATAAATTCAAGCGAAAGCGGAATCCTGAACGTGCCCTAGCTGTCAGGGTTACGCAAGTAACTTGAGTTTATCATTGACGAGTTTAACCTTGGTACGTCTCCTTGTGGGCCTGCCTTAGCAGCGACAACGAGAAACGACCAGGACCGGAAACCCAGGAGTCACTAGTGAGTGATTGACAATAAGTTGTCTACCTGTGAATATACGTAGGTGAGACCGTGCTTCTGCTGTGAGTCGAAATATATTCATGGGGTCCTCTTCCCATTATGGAATTCGATTTAATTATTGAATTCTCGTTTTTCCGTTGGGGATTACGGTATTATTTAAAATAGTGGGAGGCACTGCTAAGTTTTCAAAATTCCTTAACTTAGGCAGTGTGTATTATTATGGAAATAGCCGCTTATTTGTTTTCCTTAATCTATATTAGATAGAATTAAACTTTTAATTCACTGCATACATATTTTGATATGTTATCTGACTTGACTCTTGCTTGCAGTTATTCTAGAATAGGTTCTAGATACTACTAGACTAGGATATTATTAGATTGGTCTAAACCATCGGGAACTATTGTTCCGATTTTCTTCAAAAATAAAGATGGTTAATGACTTAGTTTCTAAGTCATGATAGATAATCTAGATAGATATCCCTTTTAGGATATAATACTTTGGAGAGAATAGTTTCTTATGTAGTAAGAATTGACTTGAATTAGTTCATGTCTCGAGATTCTTGACTGGCATTAAGAAAGCCCCATTAGGTATTTGTTTATCTAGTAATGACGTTTCTTAGCTTTAATTACCTTTAGAGGCAATGTGTCTGACACAATTTGCTAATCAGTTATTTGCAATTGTTGTGAATAGTTGAATGCAAATAGTAAAGCTAAAGAAAGGAGATGCGTATAGTTGTGTATAGAAAATATCGATTTTCACAATACTACAACTATAGGTATTGGATACCAGATCTCCCATCTAGTTATTTAAAAATATTAGTTAACGATTGTTTTGATTTGATATCGGAACTCGCGACTATTGGATAGTTACTTGTTCTTTATAAACAATTGTTATATATTTTAAATATAACTAGTAGTGTCATTGGCGTAGAGATAAACATTAAGAAAAATTATTCGGTAAAATAAATAATTTAGAACGGTGCTTTATGAGTTTAATCACTTAAGCATTAGATACTTATTCTGTTTGGTAAATGATGGTTTTATACAAGATCACACCACACATCCTTATCTATTTAATGAATATTGTATTCAGGAAGGTGATTAAAATCTCGTTTAACCAATGATTTGTCATTGGACCACCAGATTCATTAAACTGATACATTAGATGTATGTAGTTTTAATGAATTGTAATTGCTTAAGGTAGTTTTCTTTACTTCGTAACTTAGTTTATGAATTGTCATAATTTAGTTACGTGTTTCTAAAAGAACACATATTGAACGTCTTGAAATGATCAAGAACTTTCAATCTGTTTTGATGAAACCTAGGTTTAACATTTTTGACTTGTTCAAATATATTCAATCTGAAGTTTTGTGAGAACTCTATCATTAAAATTCATTACATGTCTTTGAATTGTTCAAAGATCTTTGATACGATCAAACGTATGAATTTAAAGCAATTAGTTCTAAGGTTATTCAATGAATATGATTCTTATTCAATATAATTCTTCCACGATTCCATCTTGATGGAATTGGTCAGTGGGAGTAATTGAGTCTTATATGATTTGATTCATTGATATTCAGTGTTACCGAATTAGTTTTCAATACTCTTGGGGTTATGCTCTAGTAACACTAATCCATCTCTTTTATTAATGTTCCATTATTTTCTACAGTTGCATATATGATATGTATAGGTAGAAAATTCGAATCTTGAAAAGTTTAAGATTTGAATATTTCTTTTATATAATAGTTATATAATGGAAATTACTTACACCTCGGAGGTAAAAGTAAAAGTTTATCATTTATTCTATTTTATAGAATATTGTATTCTATTTAATAAAATATCTTTCCTACGATCCTAAGTAATAAAATCGTTTTATTACTTGGTGTGTAACATCAGATGTTAATTATTGTAAAAAGGACTTGACTTATTGAAGTCAAATGTGAGAATGATAAACTATAATTGGAACTACGTAATTAATAAGATGAAACAACCCTTATACATCTTCCGTACAAGTCCAATAGGATAACAGAATCATTTACGAGTATTTGATACTTAATGGTTTTGTTGTTTTCTTATTGAAGAAAATTATCCTATAACTTATAATGGAAGCGATATTTGATATCGATTCTAGAAGTTCACCATTGAACCATAGATCTAAGATTGTTCATAACTTACTACGATCAAGTTTGAACTTGATTAAGCTTTCATTATGAATTAGTTCATGATATGTGCTAATTGTTTGTGCAGCGAAAGCAGTGTGAGCTTACTAAAGGTTTGACCTTTATAGTATGACAGTGAGAAAGATTATACCCAGTAATCTATTGTAGATTCTGAGGAAACTTGTCTCTAGTCACACTAATTGAACAATTTAAGATCTGTTGGTTAATGTTGATATTAAACTGTACATTTTGGCTAAAGAATGCAAAGTGGCGTTTTTGTATGACTTATTCAGATAAGAGATCAATTGTGATTTCTTTGTTTGAAGAGTTCATTCTGGAATGGCCCTAGAGTTTGTGTTCCACTGAGATCGCAGTTTAGTGTTCTAGCTTATAGAGCCTATTGTAGACTCGGATAAGTCTTCCGGAAATCTGTGTTCTCTGTTTTTGATATAATCAGATTGTCTGTTCTTGTCAAAGTATATAGAATACATATGTGTTTGAAGGGTTAGTGGGAGCGTACAAATTACTTTCTAGTGTTATATATCCTAACAACATTATCATTATTATAGTAATAATGAGATGTTTGTCAGGTAAAAGATTTACCTAAGTCTTCTTTACTCCGTGAAAGCAGTGAGAGTAGTCTCTGTTATATTTGATATAAAGTTTTATATAAGATATAAAACTAAGAGACTTGTGAGATACTCCTATTATTCGTACATTAGATATGATCTAATAAAGGACATAACTAGGCTATTTGTATGACATTTAGTATAACTATTGGACAGTTATTGTGTGTCTAATATAAAGTATTCATCTTTCGTAAAAGATGATTCCTTTTTCGAAGGAGATATTGATTATAATGTCTAATCAATCTTATGTATCATTTGATGATGACATAATAAATACTTTATAATGTGCGATTGGAGATATCGATTTAATCGTAATTGTTACGAGTTATTCTGATATCCTATAGACCATAGGATGGATCTTGAAACACGTTCTTTGTGATCTTTGAGATATTAAGAACGAGTTTCTAATTCATGGAGAATACATTCTGCAACCAATAGGGTCATATTAGTTTTGAGACTAATTATGACATTAGACAGTCTACGTCATAAAGAGTCAAAAAAGATGCAGTGGGGGTGTCACGAAAGATTCTACTATTTAGTGGAATTAGATGCAACTTATGAAGTATTGACTTATGAAGTTGCATAATGACCTTATAAATTAGAAGTTTTATATTGGTGTTATGCTTGCGGTTGTCCGCATAGTATTTTGGATTTGATCCCTGAATACTTGGACAACTCAGTAGCTGTAGCACAATACTGATGTAGCGTCTCAGTCATATTAATGTATAATTTAGATTTTAACAAAATATGAATGATGCTGACTATGGGAAACGATAGAGTTTGTTTGACAAACTCAATATGTAATAGCGGACCTACTTCTTGTTGCCTACCTCTTAAGTGATAGGTGAGCTTTTGAGAGCCATGAGTATACGATACACATTGAGATGTGTATATGATACCGTGGATTGGCACTAGAGCAAGTGGGAGAAATTGTTGGGGTTTGTGCTCAGAGCGCCAATCCGGACCGTATTTATGTCTGATTCATGAATACGAACATCCCCTTTTTCCATAATATTACTTATTTATGGTTGCACCTCTTGTTTTTATATACATATTCGATCTGATTACGATTAGATTGAAACTAAATATTGTTTAGTGATATGTATATATTAGACAAAGTCCCGATAATATATAATGCAGTACACAGTTACAAAGTTAGTTTGTAATTGACATTGGGAAGTGTCACTGCTAAATATATATTATCAAATACAGTTCCTGGTCAAGATTCACTAACACGGGTCGGTTAGTCAAATCCGTTAAGACCAGTACATGTCGTATATCGAGACTTGGTCCGATGGTTTATCCCATGAAACCATGAGTCTGGGGAGACTCGTATAGACGTGTAGGTGTTTATAGTGTAAAACACTGAACGGCTCACCGAAGATTCTTAATGGATGGTACACCAACGTCAATAAGAATCTTCTTGGGTTGAGTAGCATAGTGGTCCTTCGACTTGAGATACCACTGTGGATGTATGAGACATCCTCCACACTTAGATGGCAGTCACGTCACCAATCTATTTAGATCAGACCTCCGCCTGTTCGTTGGGTGGACCGATCCTCAGGATATCATCGTGTGTGTATCAAGATAGGATTCGTCAGTTCTGTGTACAGAGCATAGGTAGTCCATATATGATTAGCAGTCTGTTAAATCTGTGGCCACAGTATACTTCGGAAGTAAGTTCCGAATGTTATTTAGAGATTGCTAATAGATACGTCGACGGGATAATACCTATAGAGATTTGACGTTTACATCTATATCTCTAGTGTTATCCGGATACCTGTGACAGAGGGATTATACGTATGCAATGATCTCGACCTGTATGATTCAGCTAGTTTATCTGTGTTCGTCATAATTTACGGGTGGGTAAATTATGGACACGAAATTGGATTTTATGACGGATATACCCGAATCTAGAGAGTCTCACTAATGAAATATACTCGTAGAGCACTAGGGCAACTTTTATGAATAATGATGATTATTTATAAATCGTTTAAACGTTAAATGAAAAATACATGCGAACGGGCCGAACCATCATTTCCTAATTAATGTGTATTTGTATTTATATATGATATTATTAAATACACATTAATAATTTGTCAAATAAAGGTATTTGACATATATCATTAATATATGTATTTGAGATATTTAAAGTAAATATAATACATATATTTGAGATATTTGTATTTAATTAATTATTTTAGTTGTTAAATGATTAATATAATTAAAATATAAATATCTTACCAAATGATAAAGTTAGGAAATGATTATAAGTGTAATTGTTTGACTTTAAAGTAAAGGAAATGGTTGTCAAAATGGTTTTGACTTCCTAAGATATTTGTTTAAATTTTTTGAAAAATGAAAATATCTTTTTCCTTACTAAATGTAATTTTTGGCCCTAAACCTAAAATGAATATAAGTGTTATATATTTTTCGTTGCCATTGTTGACTTAGTTGATAATTCATTAAAGTGTAATGATTTAGAAAACAGTTGACAAGTTGTAATTTAAATGAAACAAAAAATAAATATCTAGATATTTCTTCCACCAATTTCGGCCAAGGCTCCTTTTGGGTGAAGTATATATTGTTTCATTTCATTTAGGGTTTAACAAGTTCATTTGATACCAAATAAACATAAAAGAAGTTGAGAGAAAAGGCTTGGAGGCTAAAGAAGAAAGCTTGGAAAAATCTTGTTTTTGTAAGTTTTT
The DNA here is from genome assembly GCA_019454045.1 of Zanthoxylum bungeanum. NCBI lineage: Eukaryota > Viridiplantae > Streptophyta > Magnoliopsida > Sapindales > Rutaceae > Zanthoxylum > Zanthoxylum bungeanum. The sequence goes on from SKCR01047156.1 coordinate 29,657, forward strand.
TTTTAAAGTCTTCAACATATAAAATGTTTCTAATATGCTTAGCTTCATTTTGTGATGCTTTGATGTCATCTCTACTCTTATAGTTTGTGTTTATATGGTTGTGAACTTTGATGAAAGTGCGATGCTTGTAAGTAAGCTTGAAATTGTTTCAAAGCTTTACTTTTGATTTTTAGAAAATCAAGTTGCCATTCTAGAGTTGGTAAGCCACTCCTTGGTGACCTAGAATTGTTCTAGATTTGTTTCAAAGTGGTGAGGCTAGATTGGTGAAGTATTGAATGGATTAAAGTGTTGGATTTTGTAAATTTGGTGAAATTGGACAATTTGATGAAATTGGAAAATTAGGGTTCTTAACCCACTCCAAATTTGGGGCTTTTCATATATGTGATGCATTATGGTATGAATATGATGCATGTAAAATTTTAGGTTGATTGGATTTGATCTTGGCATGTTTTGAACTAAAGGGACCAAATTGTAATTAATTGAAAATTTTGGGTGCTCTCGGCAATTAGCACAAAAATTGGGGATTTGTGTGAAATCTGATTTTGATGCATTAGATGTGTTGAAAAACATTTTAGAAATGATTTAGAATCATCCAAAATTGTATTTGACAACTTTTGGACTAAAATGATAAACTTACAAAGTTTTGGGGCAATTCGGTAATTACCAAGAAATTTGATTTCTTGTGTAATTTTTCAGAATTTGATAATTGGATAATTAAATAAATAAGTTTATTTAATTGATCCGAGAAAAATTTTGAAATCGGAAAATTTTGATTTTCCACTATTCCGCTGCGTTACCGATATTCCCCCTTAAAACCCCAACAATATGTAACTATAGGAACGAATGGAACCTTAATTAAAGAGATGAGAGAGTATTACTGGAGCATAACCCCAAGAGTATTGAAAATAATTCAGTAACACTCAATATCAACGAATCAAATCATATAAGATTCGATTACTCCTACTGACCAATTCCATCAAAATGGAATCGTGGAAGTTTAATATTGAGTAAGAATTACATTCATTAAAGTTTAGGGCTCTTTTTGTAAAGTGAATTGGTATTTAAGTCTCTAAGCTCATAGGACATATGCACATTCATATAGATGCATTAGGGTCATGTGCAAAATATTTGTAACCTTCAAATCCTGCATTTTGGCACTGAGACCTAGGTGTGGGCGCGGTTCGGTTTGATTCGATTTTTGCTAAAAACCGAACCAAACCATATT
>SKCR01047157.1:0-30952 GCA_019454045.1 Zanthoxylum bungeanum
ATGAAAATTCTCACACCCTAAACCCGCACCATGATGCACTGGTCATTTCCTTGCAGGTGGCGAATTTCTTGGTCAAACGGGTGTTGATCGATACAGGTTCCTCGACAAACGTAATTTTCGCAAGCGCCCTCGTCGACATGGGGACAGAGTTGGATAAAATCAATCGGCGGACGACAGTGTTGATCGGGTTCAGTGGGGAACAGAAGTTCACGATGGGAGAAATCTCACTTCTAGTATACGTTGCTGGAATCAACAAAATGACTACGTTTCTAGTCATGGAATGCCCTTCCGCATACAACCTGATAATGGGGAGGCCCTGGATTCATGACATGAGAGCGGTTTCGTCAACCTACCATCAGGTGATGAAATTCCCTACTAAATGGGGAGTACAAGAAATCAGAGGCGACAGGTTGGCGTCCAGGAGCTGTTACCAAACAACTCTGAAAGCCAAGGATGAGTCAGCATAGCAATTACAGATTGAACCTCGAGTTTCGGAGCCGACATTACCGAACATAGAGAAGCTCGACGAGGTTTAGATTCATCCACAGTTCGAAGATCACAAGGCGCTAATTGGCGCTGGATTAGATCCGAAATTCCGAGCCGACATCACAGAGTTTCTGAAGAGCCGACACGACAGTTTTGCATGGTCCCACAAAGATATGACAGGAATCGACCCAAGGCTCATGACCCACGAATTGCATGTGGATCCAGAGTACGCCCCAGTTAGGCAGAAAAGAAGAAAATTTGCCCCAGAAAGGAACCAGATCATCGACGAAGAAGTCCAGAAGTTATTGGAGAATGGAGCGATAAAAGAAGTCCAATTTCCGGAGTGGCTCGCGAATGTCGTTGTGGTGAAGAAAAAGAACGGGAAATGGAGAGTTTGCATCGACTTCACAGATTTGAATAAGGCTTGTCCAAAGGATTCATTTCCACTTCCGCACATAGACTCTATGGTCGACGCAACGGCGGGACATGAGCTATTAAGTTTCATGGATGCATACTCAGGCTACAACCAGATCTTCATGCACCCGGCGATCAAGAAAAGACAGCCTTCGTAACCAACAAAGGAATTTTCTGTTATAAAGTCATGCCCTTTGGCCTAAAGAACGCGGGAGCAACATATCAAAGACTCGTCAACAAGATGTTCGACGGCCAAATTGGGAAAATAATGGAAGTGTACATAGACGATATGCTGGTGAAGTCGATCAAATCGGAGCAGCACCTAGATCATCTGAAAGAAGCATTCGACATTATGGATAGGTATGAAATGAAACTAAATCCAACTAAATGTGCTTTCGGTGTTGCTTCAGGAAAATTTTTGGGATACGTAGTCACTCGGCGAGGGGTCGAAGCGAATCCGGACCAGATTAGATTGATCCTCGACATCCCATCTCCTTCCAGCCCAAAAGATGTCATGAGACTAACTGGGAGAATCGCAGCTCTAAATAGGTTTATCTCCAAATCTACAGATAAGAGCTTCTTGTTCTTTTCAGCCTTGAAGAAAGGAAACATCTTTGATTGGACGCCCGTCTGTGAGGAAGCACTGACAAGGCTCAAATTGTACCTCACCACACCACATTTGCTGTCCAAACCACACGACTTGGAGAGACTATTTCTTTACTTGGGTGTTTCGGAGCAGGCGGTCAGTGGAGTTTTAGTAAGAGAAGAGGCAGGAAACCAACAACCAGTCTACTACGTGAGCAAAGCACTGTTGGGTGCAGAGTCGCGTTACCCTTTGATGGAGAAAATAACCTTCGCCCTTGTTACAGCAGCAAGAAAACTCAGACCCTACTTCCAGGGGCACCCGATTACGGTGTACACGACCTATCCTTTGAGAAGAATACTTCATAAACCAGAAATGTCAGGAAGGTTGATGAAGTGGGCGATCGAACTCGGAGAGCACGACATCACTTACCAGCCCAGAACCGCCATCAAATCTCAGGCGCTGGCTGACTTTGTAGCGGACTTCACCCCCAGTTTACTTACGACAACCGAAGTCAATATCAACTGCATCCAGCAAAAAACACCTTGGAAATTAGCGGTCGACGAGGCAAGTAATAAAAAGGGCTGCGGTCTTGGGGTCATGGTCATAACTCCAGCCGGCGATATAATACAGCAAGCGATCAAGTGCGGATTTAGAGTTACGAATAACGAGGCAGAATACGAAGCATTAGTAGCTGGGCTGTCACTAGCTAAAGAATTGGGGGCCAGAGATATTGAAGTAAAAACCGATTCCCAGTTGATTGTGAACCGGATAGAAGGGTCGTATCAAGCCAGAGGACAAGCCATGGCTTCTTATCTACAAAAGGTAAGGGACCTACGATCGACGTTTGAGAAATTTTCCATTATGCAGGTCCCAAGAAGCGAAAACTCCCAGGCTGACGCATTAGCAACCCTTGGTTCGACAATGGAGGGGAACGAGTCACGAACAATTCCAATCGTGTACTTAAACTGGCCCGCGATTTGTAAAGAAGAAACGATTGTCGCGGCACTTGACACTGTCGACAGTTGGATGACACCGATCATAAAGTATCTGCAAGACGGCACACTTCCAGACGACAAGCATTAAACAACTAAAACCTCTAAGTAGCCCACCTCCTAAAGATCAAAACCCACAAACATAAATTGAAAACTAATCACACAAACCAGGAGATCAAACAGCTTACTTTTCTAAGAACAGCTTGAATATTCACTATGAATGTTTAAAGGAATGAAGAACAAGAAGAAGATTTCGAAGAATACCTTGAGAATTCTTGAGAGCACACCTTTTACTCGACTTCCGGATGAGGCGAAATGAAACAGCCAATGTTCCTTTATACATGCTACCTAAAAATCTGGCGCTAAGATTCTCGCCCAAATGAACGCCTCGTAACTCGCATTAGGTCTTGCAGCATCTGATGACACGTGTGCAAAGCCAGAACCATTTCCAACGGGAATCGTCGAATGGAATATCAATTCATCGAACATTTATAACAAACTTGACAATGTATCTCCTCGATATTTGGCACAACGCCCAATGAAATTTAAGTACCATGAATAGCGAACACACATACGACATGTCGAGTAATACTATTCCTGAACCACCACCTGGTTCAGTCGACCAGGGGACATCCCCCACATGATTCATGCAGTCATGGAATCATGGAATATTATCGATTCATACGACATGTCGAGTAATACTATTCCTGAACCACCACCTGGTTCAGTCGACCAGGGGACATCCCCCACATGATTCATGCAGTCATGGAATCATGGAATATTATCGATTCATACGACATGTCGGGTAATATTATTCCTGAACCACCACCTGGTTCAGTCGACCAGGGGACATCCCCCACATGATTCATGCAGTCATGGAATCATGGAATATTATCGACTCATACGACATGTCGAGTAATGTTATTCCTGAACCACCACCTGGTTCAGCCGACCAGGGGACATCCCCCACATGATTCATGCAGAGTCAAGGAATCATGGAATATTCTCGACTCATACGACAAGTCGAATGATGTCATTCCTGAACCACCATCTGGTTCAGTCGACCAGGGGACATCCCCAACATGATTCATGCAGTCATGGAATCATGGAATATTATCGATTCATACGACATGACGAGTAGTATTATTCCTGAACCACCACCTGGTTCAGTCGACCAGGGGACATCCCCCACATGATTCATGCAGTCATGGAGTCATGGAATATTATCGACTCATACGACATGTCGAGTAATGTTATTCCTGAACCACCACCTGGTTTAGCCGACCAGGGGACATCCCCCACATTATTCATGCAGAGTCAAGGAATCATGGAATATTCTCGACTCATACGACAAGTCGAATGATGTCATTCCTGAACCACCATCTGGATCAGTCGACCAGGGGACATCCCCCACATGATTCATGCAATCATGGAATCATGGAATATTATCGATTCATACGACATGACGAGTAGTATTATTCCTGAACCACCACCTGGTTCAGTCGACCAGGGGACATCCCCCACATGATTCATGCAGTCATGGAATCATGGAATATTATCGATTCATACGACATGTCGAGTAATATTATTCCTGAACCACCACCTGGTTCAGTCGACCAGGGGACATCCCCCGCATGATTCATGCAGTCAAAGAATCATGGAGTATTCTCGACTCGTACGACAAGTCGAGTAACGTTATTCCTGAACCACCACCTGGTTCAGTCGACCAGGGGACATCCCCCACATGATTCATGCAGAGTCAAGGAATCATGGAATATACTCGACTCATACGACAAGTCGAATGATGTCATTCCTGAACCACCATCTGGTTCAGTCGACCAGGGGACATCCCCCACATGATTCATGCCGAGTCATAGAATCATGGAATCCGTACGACACATACAACATGTCGAGTGTGGTCCTGAGCCACTAACTGGTTCAAATCGACCAAGGGACACCCCTGATGACTCATGTCGAGTCAAATACAATCATTAACACACTCAACACTTACGACATGTCGAGTGTGATCCTTAGCCACCGTCTGGTCCGAGTCGACCAATGGGCACCCCTGGCGTCTCATGTCGAGTCAAATATAATCAGTAAATTTATTCACCTCATACGACAAAGATGAGTAGACCTGAAATCTTCCTCTTAATTGCAAAACGAAACGCTAATAGCTCAAGATCATCGCCAAAATCAGAGGAGTAATCATACAAAACTCGATTTATTCGACAGATGATACTCTCAAAGTCTGAGACATTCCAGACTTAGAGAGTAGGGGACAAATTGTACGGGCCAAAATTAGGCCAGGGGTAAAATCAACTTTTACCACAAAATCCAGCCGCAAGACCTGGAGCCCAGAAGAAGATCCATGGGCCGCCTCACGAGCCCAAATTCATTAACATAAAGACAGACATACGGACACCAGTTACAAAGATCAGGAAGTGGATCCGAATTCATTAACATCATCATGAAGTTGACGGTTATGGGATCTAAAGGACCTAAATTAATACACCATTGAAGAAGTTTCCAACGGGCAGAAGATGGATCCTATAAAAGAGTAAGGCAAAGAACAAGAAATGATCGATACACAATTCCTATCATCAGATAAAATCCAACACACCGCCCTCACGGCAATTGATCAGTGGTTTAGGTATCCTAACACCTGAATCCTTTCGACTTTGATTCATTCATACTTTGGCTAACTTGAGCGTCGGAGTGCCTACGGTTTCCATCACACCGGTGGGCAGTAACCACCTCTTTTGCTCTATTCTTATTTTGCAGGTTCGCTTGTGCCCCTCTACTCATTCTCAATTGTGGACCTCGACCGAAATCAGGATCTACATATATCATCATTCGACTAGTCATGCCATATGAATAAATGTCAAATGGTCTTGAGCTAATAACATACGAAGTCATATGCACTTCAAGAAGGGATTTGATAGCTTTGATAATAAAAGTTAGAGATATTTCAAGGAAACTCAAAGGTGTGGATACAAGGCTTTTGCCAAAAGAGTCGATATATTAGAGATATCAAATCCACAAGATCGAATTTTGAAATATATCGAGTGGACCTAACCATGATCCCAGACTCGATAAGGAACATAAATATCGGAAGGAATGAGATGACATGCTCGAAGTGTATTCTAATAGGTTCATATATTTTCCCACTTCATTCATCGAATATGGGCAATGGCATGCTGTTAGGCGTTTACCCATGGTCTATGAGATATCATATAGATGAAATATTAAAGAGTTAATATCATTTCATCGCTTCTCGATAATAAACCTAGGATGGTCGCATAAATACTGTTCCCGTCTATGTTACAAATTCAAGTATGTTTATTAAAAGTTAATAAATGATTATTTTAGTAATTAATATGAAAATTAGATTTTTGATTAAAATAAGATTTCCTAATAAGATTAGGACATTCGTAATATTTCGAAAATATTAATTTGATTAATAAATTCGAAATATAAAATTTAGATTTAATTATTTAAATAAATATTTGATATTTATATGAAATAAATTAAATTAAATTAATATAATTTTGATTAATTGTTAATTAAAATTTAGTAAGTTAAAAATAATATTTAACGTATTGTGTCTTAATTTAGTGAACTAGTACCCTATTTAGTTAAGTTCTAATTTAGATTATATAGAAAAGTCTTATTTAATGAGAAATTCATATTTAATTCATTTTCCTAATTTAATTTGGGAAAGAATCCTAAAGAGACCAAATTTGATTTGGAGAGATCTTGGATTATCCTTGTTGTATTGTGATACAAACAAGGCAAACCATATACTATAAAAATGTGTGATTTCTGGCCAAGGGGTATAGAATTCTCCCATTGGCCGAAATTTTGGTGTTTTCTCTCTCTTTGGTTGTCCTAAATTGTTCTAAGATTAATTCAAGGAAAGTTTTTTTGATCTATAATCTAAGATTTCAACATTCAAGAAAGAAAATTATTTTCTTTATTCTCAATGTGTGAGCGATTTGTTCATAGAAGATATCTAGTGCGCCAACTAGAGGTTTAACGCTTGGTGTATTATTACGAGGGAAAATTCAAGAAGGAAAATCAAGAAAGGGTCAAGAAAAGAAAAAACATTCAGGTATGTTTTCTTATTACTGAATTTATTTATGTTGATAAATAAATATAAGTTGCATGTTTGTTTAAATAAAATTAGATTAATTTATTAGCGTAATTTGTTTACATCAATAACGACATAATCACGATCCTTAAAGTGGTTTTGGAAGAAAAATTCAAATTCTAGTCACATGAATGCTTTCGTGCTAACCCCAAAACCTTACATTGGTATTAGAGCTTTGAGGTTATGTCGTTTTGATGAAAACAAATCAAAAACATGTATTTAGGATCCTATAGAGCACTATTCCATTATACTATTATTTTATCTTGATAAAATTATTTTTTCTAGCTGAAATTTTTTTATGGTGACACTAGACATAGGAACTAACAACTCTGCAAATTTCAAATCAATTAGAATTCGGAAAGGTCGAGTTTTTGGTAAAAAACACAATGGACAAAACCTGAAAAATCAGGTGAAAAGGCTCTGACCTCTCTGTGTTGCGACGCACTCCCCAATGCGTCACGACGTGTGCATGAGCGTGGCCTTCTCTCTTATGTTTTCTTCCACATAGACCAATTTGTAAGATTTTCAAAGCTTTAGGATTTTACTGTAAATACCCAAAAGTTTATAAAATTTTGTAAAATTTTCAGAATTAAATTTTGAGTAAAATTAGAATTCTTATTCCATTAAAATTCATTTTTGGAAAGAATCATAATGAAAAATGAGTTGTTGCTAGTTTTGAACTTAAATATCCTTTTAGGAAGTTAAACCCAAATTGGAGTTTCAATTAAACTAAAACTCATTAATTAATTCACCAAAATAATTATTATACAACTTTGATTAAATCTTTTAATAAATCAATATGACTAAAATATTAATTGATAAATAATCAAAGAGTAATATTTTAAAAGTTTCAAAATTAGTATAGGATTATACAAGCCATGAAAGCCTAAGACATTCTCGAACAAAGAGGTACTAAAAGAGAACTTTGTCACCAAGGCGATAAGAGACTAAGAAGATAGGGACTTAAGTGATCACGCCGGACCCCCTCATCTTCTAGGAATTTTCTCTAGTCACTGAATTGTGAAAGATTATCTTAAGCCAAATGAAACAGTTTTATCAAATGTTAATAAAAAAATTATGATCCTCTCGTTTAGAGCCAAACATAAAATTTATGTAAAGTGTGCTTGTGTACGATGTCTAATGAAAGTATAAATTATAATAACATCAAGACGCACTAAAAGAAAAAGACCTAAATTCATACAGAGATATGAATATCTAATTAATCTCTAAGATTAAATATTAAGCCTTAACCTTCCAACACAATCAAGTAGTCCACTAAATATATGTTGGCAATCACAAAACCCATTAGGTGAGGGACCCTCATATGTTTAAGTACTATTTAACTTGTTTGTCTATGTAGCCTAATGATTGTAAACTTAAAACCCATTAGGTAAGGGCTAATCACATATGTTACATGACGAAAGGTGTTGGGCCTAGCTTAACTAGTGAAAATGTCAAAACCTATTAGGTGAGACATTGTTTGCTAGAGGTGGAAAGGTCGAGCCTTATATACAGATACAAAATGAAAAGAGTTTTGACTCATTGAAGATGAAGTGCCAAAACGTATTAGGTGAGACATGACATTTACAATGAGAATTCAACATCCCACTAGAAATATATCCAACAATATTTCCATCTACCACATATGGAAGTGTGGAATTCGAATAAAATTAGTGGGAGCAACATTGTTTAAAAGACCTTAAACTTTGGTAAAACAATTACTACAAAATAACTAACAAACTTTTATTTTCAATAGAGTACGTAATATAAAATGAATCCATTAGCCACAATACTTGAAAAAGATAAACTCACTGGCCCAAATTTTCTGGATTGGCATCGTAAGCTCAAGATTATCTTAGATTACGAGTGTCTCTTCTATATTTTCGATATGATAGATCCCGATCTTATTGATGATGATTCCCCCTAAAAAGGTTGTTGCATATCACAAGTGGCAAAACGATGAACTTAATGTGAAAAGCTACATCAAAGCCTCTCTAAGCTCATCTTTGCAAGGGCAATATGAAAGGATTGACTCAGGGTGGAAATCATGGAACACTTACAAGAGTTGTGTGGTGAAAGTAGTGAAACTGCTAAATATGATGTTACTAGTAAATTGTTCATGAAGAAAATGAAGGATGAGACTTCTGTTTTTGATCATGTGCTCAAAATGATCAATTTGATTGATCAAACATGTACATTTGATTTAGGACTAACATTCAAAGTTAAGGTGGATTTGATCTTACAATCCCTTACTCCCCCTTTAAGGGCTTCATTCCCAATTTCAACATGAACAAGTTGATTAGATCAACTAGGTCACTTAGTGCTTCATGGCTCATTAAAGACCTATGAAAAGACCGAAAATATCTTGAAGATTGAAAGTAATGAAAAATGAATTGTTCTTGCTGTCTATGGTCCTCACAAGGGCAAGAAAAAATAGAAAAGGCAAGAAACAAGCTCCCAATAAACTAGAGGCATATCGAAGAAAGAAAAAGAAAAAAAGGCCCAATATGAGTGCTTCCATTGCAAGAAGAAATGACATTGGAAGATGAATTGTCATAGGTACCTTACAAGCTTGAATAAGCCAAAATAATGTACATCCACATTCTTTGTTATTGAAATTGATCTTGGTATAAGTTACATATCTCATTCATGGATTTTAGATTCTATTGCTACCTCACACATTTATATGTCCATGTGGATTCTAAAGAGTAAAAGTTTGCTCAATGAATGCAAAGTGGTCCTCAAAGTTGGGAACGAAGAGCTTGTCTCAGCAACCACATTGGGGACGTGTCATCTTCCTCTGTCATCAAGACTTTACATTTTCCTAGTGCAATAAGGAACATTGTTTCCATTCCAGTTTTGTCTAAATGTAATTATGAATTTCATTTTATCAATGAGAAATGCAATATTTATTATTTGAATAAATTTATTGGCATTGCACTAAATATGAATGGATTATATGTCTTGCAATTGAATGAGAATCATAACAATAAACTAAATGTGATAACAATAAAATGACCAATGGATAATCCCAATTCAAGATTCCTTTGGCACTTATGATTAGGTCATATTGGAGACAAAAAGATTCCACAATTAGAGAAGGAATGCTTACTTCATTCATTAGGTTTAGAACCTTATCCAATTTGCAAATCATGTCTCAAAGGAAAAATGAACAAATCACATTTTGTAGGACAAAATGAAAGAACTAAAGAAACCTTTGAACTTAATACATACTGAGTATAGTGGCCAAATGCAGTTTTCAATACTTCATTACTTTCACTGACGATTGTTCAAGATTTAGGTATTTATAAAAAATAAAAAATAAGTCAGATACTTTTGAAAAGTTCAAATAGTATAAGAATGGAGTAGAAAACCAATTGGGAAAAAGTATAAAAAATCTACGATCTTATCGTGGAGAATAATACTTAAGTATCGAATTTCAAGATTATCTTAAAGGACTTGGTCCATATATACCTCAACATAAAAGATCTCTGACACATGTCGTATATACATCAGTCCACACCTAACGAACATATAGCGGTTAGACCATGAAATATCTCTGACATATATGGCATCAAAATGTAGAGGATCACACACAAAGTCAATGATATCATAGTGTGGAGGAGATTCCTATTGACGATGATATGTACTTCCAGCTATTTGGAATCACCTGTGAGTCATTCAGTATTCAATCCAATGAATACCCACATGTCTATACGAGCTTCCTTTGCTAATGGTACATCGGGTTAAACGATTGGAACTCTAATTCCAATATACGACATGTGTTAGTCTTCCAGCTTATAGGAATTCGACCGTATTCCAAAACCAACGACTATGAATATTTACTTTAAGAATAATTTATAATAGTAATACTATCCCAATGTCGGACCATCCAGTGTCCTGTATTATTACATGACTATTCTAAGGTCAATATCATTTTCAGCACTTTATATATATCAAACTAATATGCATAATGACATTACCATTAATAAGGTTGAAATGAAAATATAGTTATTTTATTAATAAATAATAAAATATAATGTATAATAGATTATTCGAATTGGCGCTCCAAGTACCAACTCCATCAGTTGGTGCATATGATTTTGGAAGAGCGATTTCATCTCACTCAGAAGCTGATATCATCGACAAAGAAAGTCACTCTTGTAAGGCATGGTCTTAGCTCTTGGAATGATAAGGGAAGATGATCGTAATTTTCACATGTTACGTAAGAAAGTATCGCTCAAGTAGTATAAAACGTATCGATTCCACGAGGACTTATTACCTATTTTATTAAATATTAAGACTAACTATCTACGAGTATCTAATTGAAATTAATTGTGAGGTTTTAATTGATTTGAACTAATGCTAAGGAAAACAAAGACAATTATGAAAACTTCGAAGACAACCAATAAGAGAAAGACATCAAGGATTGTGAATCCACCAAGTATTATTTAAAATATGTATTGTGTAATAAATCAACTTATTAACCTGGAACACGACAATATCCACAAGCCTCTTTCGATTGTCATGTGCAAATATTCAGAATAAATTGATCAACTATATTTCTATATTAACCTACTTATTCCGAATTCACTACGATCAAGTTCCAATTATGGCTACATACGTCTTACCGATATATTTCTATCCTGCAGGAAAAATTCCTAAGAATAGATCGTGCGCTATTGAGTTTAAGGTTAAACCTAAAATTTCTTCATCAAGTTCAATTAAGTTTACCAAATCAATATTATTGGTGATCAGATAATAAGAAACATTAAACACAAGATTCAATAAATAAGCCAAGAAATCACACGAGATATAAGAAATCAATTTTATAAACTTAAAATACATGGTTTCATCATAGCCCGATATTTAGGATTTAATGCTCAAAAACTTTAAAAAAGTATTCAATAATAAACAAAACATCATGACAACAAGAGAAAGAAGAAACTCTGTCGAGATCGTCAGTCTTTCACTTATTGTTGTTGAGTCTATGTGCCGTGTTGCACTTGATGTGCTTCGTCTTCTCTTAAAAGTCTTTTTGGAGGCTTCAAAATTATGATTTTTAGGTCTCTGGATGAACTAGTTTTTAAAGGGAGTGTTAGGGGGGCTTTCCTTATTAAGGAATTTGAATTCTTATGAAATCTGGATTCGCATTTATTGGTGCGCGAATCGCTGGCAGAGGGCAACTTCAACACATATGTCCCATTGAAGCACCACTGTATTCCCGTTGATGCGACAATGGGAGGTAGAAAACACTTCAATTGTGTCATTACCATTGTCGCGCTAACGGGAGATAGAGAAATCTTCAATTCTTCAGCTTCGTTGGAGCGACAATGGACTTCTGTAGTCACGACAATAGGGTTTTTACTGCATTTCATGCCCAAAAGCACCTCTTTTAGTCGACGATTGACATCCATGCTTCTCTCATTGTATCTCAACCTACAAAAACACAAAAAAACACATCAAAACAATCAAGAAGTTCTCATTAACTCACAAAATACAAGACTTGGGGCGGTATATATGATATATTAACCACTCATCATACCCCCAAACTTGACATTTTGCTCGTCCCCGAGCAAAAACAAACAGAAATAAAATAAAATAAACAAACCTAAATAACATAAACTAAGCCACTTTCATATGGATCATGATTGTATTTAGCATATGTAACAAGCCATTAAACATCTAAACTGCCATAGTGGATGAGTTATTGTCTCATGAAGGCTTACAGAGACAACACCCACAAACATCATTCACATGCACATGCAATCACGCAAAAATAAAGAAGAAAATAAATAAACAAAACAATCCCGGTAGTTGTATATAATACCGTCCTCAGATAATGCCCAGTAACGAAGTCAGAGAAACCTTAAAAGTTCTCTATCCAACTTAAAGCCAAACTCTTGAATAAACTATCTAAGTCAGACTCATAGTGTGTGTGCACCAAAGTCTGGTCACATCTCGGTACCCAATTAAATGAACTTAGGTATTTCGTCTCGACAATTGAGATCCGATGAGTCAAACTGACCTAAATATCTTAAAGATGCTATGTATCTGACTAATTAAGCTTAAATCTTTAAGGTATCATTTCTCATCATGGTGGTCCTAACACCCGTCCATTGGTAGCTTTACGCTTAAAGGTTATATGTGATACTTTTTTTGTTTCTTTCTGTTTTTTTTTTTCAAAATATTTTTCTTTTTTTCCAGTCATAGCACACATTCTACATATAACAGACAGAGAAAAATATCTAAGTAAATAGTCATTCATCATCAAATAAATTCTTGACTAGTCACTTTATCAACTAACCAGGTCTTTACTGCTAGAAGCCTTCTATTAAGTGTATATGAGTCTAATCTAGATCACCTACTCAAAGCATCAGATAAACGAAATTCAAGCACTTATCGTTTTCTCAAACCTCACATTAGGATAAACAATCTCTTCATTGGACTTATGTCTCACTACCCATGAACTTTGCTTAATTGTTTTTTTTCTTTTTTTTCTTTGAAATAAATAAACATTATAAAATACAAAAATCATGGTAAAAACAAATAGCACCCCCAAACTTAAACTGCACATTCTCCCCAATGAGCGAAAAAAAGCAATAAAAAAAGATAAGGAATAAAAGTACCGGGAAAATTAGGGAGGATGCTATTCGGTTAAAATTGCTCTTCTGCTCTAAATCGAAGTTATCCTCGCCATCTGATTCCTCTTCACTATCAAAATCCTCCGCCTATGTGACTGTTGGCGCTGTTGCTGCCATTAGACCTCGCTGAGCGGTATACTCATCGAAAGTAGAGTTTCGAGGGAATTTTGTTATGTCCAACTGCATGCCGCTAGCTATCATCCGGAGCATTTGCTTAAAACCCTCTTGGCATACATGTGTGTTTTGCGCGTTGCTTCAGAAGTTCCATTCGTTGAGGTATTATGAGGGCTAATGAATGTACTTATGGCCTTGGAGCTATCCCCTCCACATTAGCCATGCATTGCTCAATTACTGTTCTGTTGATAGGTCCCTTGGGCTTTTGCATCCCTTTTGTTGGGTCGAAGGGTACATTAGCCTTTTTACAGAGGATCATGATCATGGAAAAGTAAGAGTGATTGCTAGTGGAATGTTTGGCAATGATGGCAATTTGACGAGCAATAATTTCTCCTATATCAATGGTCTCCCCAGCCATCAAGTGCCAACAAAATCATCATATTTTGAGAGACAATGGTGATATAGGCCCATGGAAGCAGCTTGTGGGGAAGGAATTGAAACTAAATTCGGGCCTCAGGTAGAAGAACCTTTAGCCTACCATCCCGTGCTAGTAACCATTATGCTCCCAGAACAAAAGTTTGTGCCACACCCAATTTAAGTCATTTTGTGCATCCCACACAGTGTATTGGTCGTTGGGAATGTCTCAGAGACCAAATAACTTGTTGGTGGTTGTAGAATCAAAGTATATTGTTTTACCCCGAACCATAATCGAATAATTCCTTTGCTCGTAAGCATTGACATAGAATTCTCAAACGATGTTGATATTAGCAGGCTTAGGATGCTGGGTGATTTTATCCCATTGGTTCTGCGCGACCACTCTATCAAACCACATGTACTACTGCAATTGTATAGTAAATCCCCGTTCGGGGATGGGCTTCTTCTGTCGGATTGGGCTATCATCCTTTCACATTTATATCATTTATCTCCTTTTAAAGATTAGGATTTAATCAAGATAAATCTAAGGGTCAAAATCTTGACAACACATTAATGAATTTGATCCAAAAGTTGGCTTGACTTTTGTGTTGGCAAAATAATGGCCATTAGATTTATTTTGACTAAATCATAACCATAAAAGGAGATAAAGGGATAATGCAAAAGGATAGTAGCCCATCCCTCTTCTGTCTCTGTAGGAATTTTTTATATCAGCTAAAGGCATATGATGACATAAAATAGTCGAGGTCATATGAGGGTTCTGAGGATGAAGCTACCTCCTATACTTCCGTTGTCTTTTCAGGGCCATTTTAGATCTTGAAATTAGAAAACAAATTGGCAGAGTCTCTCCGAGAGTTCAAAGATTCCCCAAATTGGCCTACAATGATTCTAAGTGCAATTACCTAATGTCTAATCCCAACTCATTTTGAAATCACCACAACCTTCAAAACAAACTTCAAACCACACTTACAATAACCCCCAAACTTCGTTCAAATTATGTCTCACAACTTCAAACCATGCACAAAAATTATTCCCAAACTTCATGCAACAACTAATTCTCAAATGTCAAGCCACACAATAGTAGATGCAATAACCCATAAAATCAAGAATCAATAATGTTATGCTAGCAACCACACCAAGAGAGAGAGAATTCACACTTACTCGTGTGGAGTGGGGAGCTTGAAAAAAGAAGGGTTTTGATAGAGAGAGAAATTACACTTGGACGGACTTGTGTTGATGGCAAGGACGAATATGGTATGGATTTAGTGGTTGGGGTGGTGCATGGGGAGTTTGGAGAAGGGGGATGTCGTTTGGGTGTGAGGAGAGAGAAAAACGATTAGGGATTTCATGATTTGATTTTATAGGGAGTGTTGGGGGCTTTCCTTGTTAAGGAATTTGAATTCTTATAAAATTTGGAATCGTACTCATTGGCTCGCCAATCGTTGGTAGAGGGCAACTTCAACACACATGTCCCATTGGCTCTTCCCATTGGCGCGCAAATGGGAGGCAGAAAGCACTTTAATTATGTCATTACCATTGGTGCACCAATAGAAGACATATAACTCTTTAATTTTTCAGCTTCATTGGCACGACGATGTGTTGTCCGAATAATGTATTGTATATTTTGTTATTTATTAATAAAATAACTATATTTTCAATTCAACCTTGTTAATGGTAATGTCATTATGCATATTAGATGATATATATAAATATGCTAAGAATGATATCGATCTTAGAATAGTCATGTAGTAATATTGGACACTGGGTGGTTCGACATTGAGATAGTATTACTATTATAAACTATTCTTAAAGTAAATATTCATAGTCGTTGGTTTTGGAATACGGTCGAAATCCTATAACCTAGAAGACTAGCCTATGTCGTATATTAGAATTAGAGTTCTAATGGTTTAACCCGATATACCATGAGCAAATGAAGCTCGTATAGACATGTAGGTATTCGTTGGAGCGAATACTGAATGACTCACAAGTGATTCCTAATAGTTGGAAGTACACACCACATTCAATAGGAATCTCCTCGAGTCGATTAGCATATGTGATCCTTTGACAATAGGATAACATTGATTTTGTGTGTGATCCTCCACACTTTGATGCCATATATGTCAGAGACCTTTCATGATATGACCGCTAGATGTTCGTTGGGTGTGGACCGATACACTTGTTAATCAAGTGTGTATCAAGATAGGATCCATCGACCCATATGTGTACCATAAAGGGGTTTAGGTATTCATGTGAGTAAGTCATGATTCTTACGACTTTGGCCAAAACAAATCACCTAGGTGTTGGAGTTGGTGCTTGGAGCGCCAATTGTAGACACTTGCATTTTTGCATGAAAGCCCGATGATGAGTCTCGTTTGGAGGCACTACCCGATAAGTTGCGGAAGTTGCGGAAAACGGACGTCGGAAGGGAAAATTCAAAAATAAGTACATCCTCAGATTTAATTAGTTTGTTTAGCCTCGGGTTCGCTCGATTAATCTCTATTTTAACTATTAGGCTCGGTCCAAAATCCCCGCAACCCACACCAAGCCACACGCCCAAGCCCAAAGGACCAAACCACACGCCCAAGCCCACCAAAGAACAAAACCACACGCCCTAGGCCCACCAAATCCCATCCAAAAATATTCAACGCATTAAACACATGTCTAAATTAAATCAAATCCCCACCAAATCACCTTCCTAATTACTAAAGATTTAAATCCAATCACCTTCCAAATTAAAGGAATTCCCCCACCAAAAATACAAATATTATTTCCTTAAATTAAACACACCCATAATTGATTGATTTGTTCCTTTTTAAAACCATGCACAAACAAGGAAACCCTAAGATACACTATTATAAAAAAAAGGCCAAAATCCAAGCCCTAGTCTTCCTGGATTCTCATCCACGAAAAAAAAACACAAAAAACAAAAAACCTAAGCTTTCTCTCTCTGGAACACTCTCACTCGGCCAACTCAAAAGCAACAATGAAACCCTAACCCACACAGCCCTTCCCACCAACTCGCAAAACCACAAAAAAACTAAGCACCAAACAAAAAAACCACTCACGGCCAATCAACAAAAAAGCCACACTCCTCACACGACAACAAAACTGCACTCTCACCCTCACTCGCAGCCCCTCTCCACAAACAAAAGCCAACACACCATAATCACAAGACTGACCACGTCATCTCTCTCCAGCGAATTAACAAACCCTAAACTCGTCTCTCTCTCGCTCATTCATCACAAAACAACCTGCCCTCATTCAAAACAAGCAAATAAACCAACACAAAGAACCCTAAAGTGTGACACACTCAGCCCTCTCATCAAACCCACTCGGCAAACAACACCACAAGCAGCCATTCACCTCATCACTGCAAGATCAAACAAGCCAATAAACCCTCACGCATACCTCACGTTCAACGCATAGCAACAAAAAGGAACAAAATAAGCCTTGACTTGGCAGGCCAATAGCCGACTAAACCAACAACCCTTCAATCACAAAACAGTCTCCACCGACTAAACCAACAACCACTCAAACAATGAAACTGCATCGAAAAACCGAGACAAAAACAGTCCCAAAAAAATCCCAAAAAAATCCCAAAAATAACCCCGAAACATTGACCGGAAAACAGCAGTAAAAAATCATCCAAAAGTTGTGAAGAAAACGCGGACAAAACAGCGAAACAGTGAGTGAAACCGTGAATCAGCGAACCAGAAAAGTTACGGAGCATTAACCCTTCCGACGACGACGTAACGCACTTCCGAAGAGCAACTTAAAAGTTAAGACCTGATGGCCCCATTTTTATTATTTATCTTTTCAATTATTCATTGTGGATCATTTGCATGCATCATCACGATTTATGTATATTTTTTTATTTATGATGAGTTAATGATTGCGGGCTATCTCTCGCGGTAAATCAGATGGAAACCCAGACGTAAATTACGTAGCCAAATCCGAATGGATGGTGGTGCGGTCTGTACTTGAGATACAACTCAACGTACCACTTGAGAAAGTTTCAAACATGTGTTTCATTTTGTTATTTATTTTGTGTTTATTGTTCCACATATTTATTTTCTATGTGTTGTTTCTTTATTTATGCATTGTTAATCTAGTGCGCATGGGCTAATCACGTTGGATTAAAGGTCATCCATTTGAGGGAAAAGCCAAAAGGCAACCTTTACCATGTGTTTTGCCGCGCAGGACGAAGTATACTCAATGAATGTGAAATACATTCAATCGGGCATACGAGGTCCCACATGGATGTTGGCTTTGGTCGCATATCTTTTACTATTCCGTTATTTACTTTTCGCATGTTATTTATTTATACATTGTTAATATAGTGCGCATGGGCTAATCACGTTGGATTAAAGGTCCTCCATTTGAGGGAAAAGCCAAAAGACTACCTTTACCACATGTTTTTCCACGCCGGATGAAGTACGTTTGATTGAACGTGAGATATGTTCAATCGGGCATACGAGGTCCCATATTATTACTTTTTATTCATGCATTGTTACTTGATGCGCATGGGCTAATCATGTGAATTAAATGTCCTCTATTCGAGGGAAATGCCTAAAGGCTACCTTTACCGTGATGTTTTGCCGCGCCGGACGAGGTATACTTGATTGAATGTGAAATACGTTCTATCGGGCATACGAGGTCCCATATAGATGTTGGCCTTGGTCGCATCTCTTTTATTATTCTGTTATTTACTTTTCGCTTGTTATTGCTTTATTTATTTACGCATTACTATATCGTGCGCATGGGCTAATCACGTTGAGCTAAAGGTCCTCAATTTGAGGGAAAAGCCAAAATGCTACCTTTACCACGATGTTTTGTTGTGCCGGGTCGCACCCTTTTTCTTCTAATTTAGTTATTCACCTTTTTGTTTGTTATTTATCGCTTCGTATTCATCCTATTAGTTATCTCTATTCATTCTGCCGCATCGCTTCACGTTTACTTCCATGCATGCTTGCCTCTTTTAGTTATTTCTTTTACATTACGTATTTAATTATCCACTTTTATTATTAATGCTTTTACAGTTATTGTTAATTACATTATTGTGCTTCATTGTTCAATACGTTTATGGAATTATGCATTTGCCTTCATTTTTATTTACGTTTATGGGTGTGCAAATTCATGTGTTTATTTAAATTATCTTGAATGTTTAGCATAAGACTTGATTATAATTGCATAAATCTTTTCATTATAACTGGCATAAGTAAGGGACCATTCCGAACCCAACGGTTTGAGGTCTTCCATTGCGAGGGGTGAGTGCGGCCTTATATCATTTCCCAGTTCACACTGGGTGGCGACTCCTTTATTCTCCGGTTTAGTCCCCCAGCGGGCTACTCCGTACTCCCGACCGGGCCGTGAGCCCGGACAACATCGCCCACTTCTGTACCGTGCCTACAGTCTGGTGATTCCACTGGGGATAGAGAGTCGGCCCCGAAATAATGTCTTGTAATTTTTATGATTTTTGCTTTAGTTAACCTTGTCTACAAGTGGGTTTGGACCAATGGGTTAATAAAACTTTCTAAACTAAATTTGATTTAACCAAAGGTATTATTAGAGTTAGATAATGATTTGATGTCTTCTTTCACTCACTACTTTTTTATAGCCAAAAGGAAAAGTTGTGAAGACATCTAGATAATCATTTACTCAAAGCTTACCTTAAGGCATACTTAAAGTGATGGACTAATTTGGAGGATCTATTGTTTATTCCTGTCACCAAAGCGATAAGAGCCTAAGAGGTAAGGGTATTTAAGAGAGTTCGCTCCACCCTCCCTCTGGGGAATTTTCAATAGAGGAATCCATTTGAAAGTTATTCATGCATCGTGAAGTCGTTTTCGCTCGAAGCGGCGGATCGTTATATGGTATCATCACTCGTTGGCACGTACCTTAGGGTATAAAAAAGGTGCGCTCATTTGGTCGCTCGAACCATTGAGTGGGGAGACCTAGTTGTGGGCAACCCTTCACCGGCGGGAGCCTTTATCAATACTCCTATAAAACTGCTTGAGAACCATAGTTATATGACGTATAGAAGCCACCCTTTGTGCTTGTGTTTGGGACCATCATCATTTGGATTCATTTGGACTTCTTGTCATGAAATGTGAACTTGTTTGGCCATTTAAATTGGGATGAGTTTGTGTCTTATGACGATTGGGCCGAAAGCTTCTAAAATGCCGATGGGCCGCTTTGTGTTTGGGCCCCATATCATTTGAGGTTGTTTAGCAACGTTATTGCAAAAGTACAAACCTGTTGGGCCTTTTTCAACTGGGATAAGTTTACACCTCGCAATAATATGATTGAATGCTTTGAAATGATAATGGGCCAACTTGTATGAAAACCTTGATAGGCTTAGAAAGTCCAAATATGATCCAAATATGATGGACGCACGAGTTCGATATCTGCACTGACTTTCATCTAGAAAGGATACGTCTTGTTACGACATATTTGCATACTTTTGGATACCTCTAAATTCATCCCCATGACCGCGGTTGCTGAGAGCCCAATTCATCATTTCTAGACAATGGCACGATCTCATAATAGGCTTAGCCAATGTTGTGGATGGGCGGCCTTTGTCTTTTACCGATGGAAAGTGACAGAAGCGACCAAGGTTCACCCCGTAGCATAGGAGAGAGCGATTTTGTGTGCCTTGCATCGGTGCATAGAATAATCCATAGCTAGAACCAAAATAGGCTTACCACGAGTGTGGGAGAAATAAGGTCGGAATGATATATTTTGTTTGATCACCTCATGCATTTCATATATTTCATGCATCGCACGCATACATGTACCAACTTATAGTTTTAAAGTCGCCATAGATTTCCGTTGGGTTAGAGAGGAAAGAAGACTCGTCAAAAAATAGTTAGCGAACATGAGTGAGTCAGATAACGAGAGTTCTCGCATGGATCAGTTGGAGACCAAAGTAATCAAAATTACCGAGCAGTTGCAAGCTTTGACCACCGCTGTGGCCAGTTTGATCGTACCTCATATAGCCAATAATAGGAAGTTCTGCAACCTAAATAGAAAGACCATTAGGTGACCTTCGGGGACCAAGCCCACTCCTTCTGAGGTCGCCCCTATCAGGAACAAGCGATTCTCCAATTTTGGTAGACCTTTGTCAGAGGTGTTTGAAGAGCTGAAAATGCAAGGACTCCTAAGCCCCTTAGAACCTAAACCACTTCCAAACCATGTGCCACGCTACCTTGACTTAAACCTATACTGTTACCTCCACCAGCAAAAAGGCCATGAAACTGAAAAATGCACCCGCCTTAGGCATGAGATCCAGAATCTCATTGACGCCATAAAATACCCGACCGGAAAAAAAACAACCCAACGCACACAGAAACCCTCCACCCACCCACATAATCGACTCCGGCCTACCCAATAACATTTTCCTCCAAACTCACAACCACTAAGCTTCCTGCATGGGGATATGGGACAACAATAGTAAAGATGAAACAGAGCAGAAATGGGAAAATATATGGGAAAAAGAATTACTACAGTTGGAGGATCTGATGTTCGAAGAAAGCAAGAGGACGGAAGAAGATAAAGTTGCAAATTATGGAGATGTTTGTTTTCCGGATCTTATTCAATTGTGATCCCGCATCCATTATGTTGGACAATTATGACCCATAGCGTCACTATTTGTACAGATCATGGTGTTGTTGTACAAATTAACTATGTGACAAAGGAGATTGCTCTCTTATCATTTGTGATTAGATCACCTTAGATGTATAAATGATGAGAGGTCCCTATGATTTGTTCCTGGACGGAGAATGATATGAGACAGTATCAGTCCACGTAGGATAAATCATTAAATATCCCTAGTCAGAGTATTATCGAGATTGGACATCGATAGATACGTAAAAGACTAGTATTGCACTTGTGCGCGTTGTGAGGGCACAACGGCATAGTTCTCATATATTTGGGTATTGGATACTCATGCAAGTGTAATAGGAGGTTGTGTTTCACCGATGGTACGGGAAACAGCTTCGCTCTGGATAGACCCCATCAGAATCCCATTGGTAGTATGACTGTGTGTCTATGGGAGTCCGAAATCAGGGTAGGTGTATTTGGTCTTAACTTGAGACTTCCACCGCTAATACTTGCGACAATCAATATACTTTGGTTGAGGTCGTCCAGGGCTTTAACCGGTTCTGTGTACGCCAATACTGGGTATGTTGAGAATCGTAGAGTATTGGGTGTGATGTCAAGATGGAAGTATCACTCCAGTCATAGTGGAGATGATGTCACGTAGGATACAGTATTAGTGCTCTTAAGTGCTGCGCGGCCATTGGGATATTGTGACTAGGTCATGTATATCCGATTATAGAGACTATTTACCAGACATCCGACATGTGCTTCGTACGGGGCAGACACAACTCCAGCCCCAGGCCTAGCACGTGACCATCCGATACTAGATCGATATGCACTATACGATGTATACTACGCCTGATACAGATCCTTCATTCCTGTAAGGATATTTCCGGAGAATTGGGTAGGCATGGTGCTTTGCTAGAAGCCAACCTTGTCTTGTGAATCGGTAAGACGTAGTACTTGGTACTTACGTGTTCGGATAGTCCGACGACCGTATTTACTGCCAACATATCCGGGGATCTCATGGGTCGCTTCCCAATGATTCACCGATGATGTATGACTCGTACTTTAATTAATCTGGGATTAATTCGATGAGAGAGAAAATTAATCTTGGATTAATTACGGAGATATTTTATCTGGGATAAAGTATCGTCTAAAGAGAGAGAACGTGATTAATTTGGAATTAATCGATAAAATAAATTTAATAGTTAAATTTGATTTTTCTATTTGATTTATTCAAATGGGCTAAAATTAATATATCAGATATATTAATATGAATTGGATTTCATTACGAAATTAAAGTCGGACTTTAATACGAACGAGCGAGTTAATTTAGAATTAATTCGTAAACGACGTTCGTAATATATTTACGTCGCATCGATATTTAATTAAATTAGATTTAATTATTTAACGATGGAAGTTCGTTTAATCGGATTAAACGGAACCGAGCCGCGGCAAATGTTCGTAGAGATATTTGAATTTTTTGAATTCAAATATGTGGGGCCCATGTGTGGTAGGTGTACCTACCACCCAACTACCTTGTTTGCTTTTTGGAAAACCATTTACCCACACCTACCAAGTTTAGGGTAAAAGGTGAAATGGTTTTACCTAAAATATAAAAGCAAAATATCTCTCTACACTTTGGTAACTATTATTATTCATTAGATGAATTTTAGTAAACCCTAGGAACTCTCTCTCTCTCCATCTATCCTTCTTCATTTTCTTTCTCTCAAAGTGGCGCCCAAGGGGCTGCCCACTGTCAAAATGGCGTGAGCCATGGAGGAAGAATGACTGATTTTTGAAGCAAAAATCATGAGTGCTAGCACACCGAGAGTTGTACGAAGGTGTTAGGGAAACCCACCCACGAGCCGGGAATCAAACGATGAAGATTGAAGCTCCAAATCTCAGATCCAAAACTGAAATTTCTTGGACAAAAATCTGCTGCAGTGGGCGGGGACCAGTGAGCATTCTTGAAGTTTTTTGTTCGTCGTTTCGTCTCAACCGATCGATGTGAGTATTCCGCTACCTCCGTTGATGTGTTCACACATTATTTTTCATGCTTGTTATGATCTTGGGACCTAAAAGGAAACCAACACATTAATCATAAGACATTGATTTTACCTACTTGTTCGAGCCTTTTCCTTAATAATTAAGCATCAGTCCAATGATGAAATTGTTTGCTTTAAGGTGAAATCTTAGAAACGATAAGTGCGAGAGGTACTCTCATTCGATATTTTGAGTAGTTGATCTCGACTAGACTCGCGAGCACTTAATTATAGGATCTCAACAGTGAAAGCCTGAGTAGTCGGCAATGTGACTAGTTGAAGAGATTGCGGATCGATGAATAATCGTTCGCTTAGATGTCCATCCTGGCTTACTTGTGTTACGATATGTGGTATGGTTGGATACAAAAGAAAAGTCTATAAAGTAGAAATATAAACCACCCATGGGCGAGTATTAGGACCATTATGAGGAGAAATACTACCTTAAAGGGTAGGTGTGTTAAAAAAATGAAAGAAAAGAAAAAGAAAACCATATCATATTGAGTACGAGGAAGTAATTGCAGAGCATGATCAAGACATCTAGATTGGTTTGACCCATTGATCCCATGCTTTGAAATAAAATCATCGAGTTGGCTTACTTAAGGATCAAGCTGTAAAAGAACCTTGGCACACACACACTTTGAGTCTGGCTCAGATCATTTATTCAAATGGTCGGATTTGAGTTGCATCGAGTACTTTGAAGGCTCTCTGGTTTCGACGCTGAGCATCATTTGAGGGCAATGATATGTATAACTATTGGGACTACCTCATAAAAAGAGTAATATGGTATGACAGTACGGAACACCGCATCAAATGATCTACTTTGGCCGAGTGCAAGCAACAAAGAACAAAAAGATAAACCAGGTCTAGGGGTGACCAGTCTACCACCTCGCGAATAAGGGACATAACGGGATCTTGAGCCATGGGACCAAAGAAAACTAAGCAATCACCAGAGTAGAATTGGCTGGAGGAAACTATAAACAGGCCCATGGGGCGACCAAAGACTTTTATATGCAAAAGGCACCAAGGAGCACAAGGAAGGCCTAACCTATCGGAATAGGAAATACATCCATGCATACATGCATACACGTCACATACACTCATTTTTTTTTGTTCACAGGTTTTGAATAAAAGGAAAAGTGGCAAAGACGAGCAAGCCGGGAATGGACCACCTCTCATAAAGTAACGGTTCGTGAATGGACCACCTCACAGTAACGGTTCGGGAATGGACCACCTCATACAGTAACGGTTTAGGAATGGACCACCTCTCATAAAGTAACGGTTCAGGAATGGACCACCTCACAGTAACGGTTCAGGAATGGATCACCTCATACAATAACGGTTCAGGAATGAACCACCTCTCATAAAGTAACGGTTCGGGAATGGACCACCTTACAGTAACGGTTCGGGAATGGACCACCTCATACAATAACGGTTCATGAATGGACCACCTCTCATAAAGTAACGGTTCAGGAATGGACCACCTCACAGTAACGGTTCGGGAATGGACCACCTCATACAATAACGGTTCGGGAATGGACCACCTCACAGTAATGGTTCGGGAATGGACCACCTCACAGTAACGATTCGGGAATGGACCACCTCACAGTAACGGTTTGGGAATGGACCACCTCACAGTAACGGTTCGAGAATGGACTACCTCATACAGTAACGGTTCGGGAATGAACCACACCTCACAGTAACGGTTCGGGAAAATACCACCTTTCATCGACCCAGTTTGAAGCATCTCGGAACAACAGGTAAGTTAAGCAAAAGTTGGCGAGCCAGGTAAGTAAAAATGCATGCATGACTTTGATATGGTTGTCATTGTCACACACTGCACAAGCCCATCAAAGTGGGGGCGACTGTAGACACTTTCATTTTTGAATGAAAGCCCGATGATGAGCCTCGTTTGGAGGCACTACCCGATAAGTTGCGGAGGTTGCGGGAAACGGACATCGGAATGGAAAATTCAAAAATAAGTACATCCTCAGATTTAATTCGTTTGTTTAGCCTCGGGTTCACTCGATTAATCTCTGTTTTAATTATTAGGCTCGGCCCAAAATCCCAGCAACCCACACCAAGCCACACGCCCAAGCCCAAATGACCAAGCCACACGCCCAAGCCAACCAAAGAACCAAACCACACGCCCAAGGCCCACCAAATCCCATCCAAAAATATTCAACGCATTAAACACATGTCTAAATTAAATCAAATCCCCACCAAATCTCCTTCCTAATTACTAAAGATTTAAATCCAATCACCTTCCAAATTAAAGGAATTCCCCCACCAAAAATACAAATATTATTTCCTTAAATTAAACACACCCATAATTGATTGATTTGTTCCTTTTTAAAACCATGCACAAACAAGGAAACCCTAAGATACACTATTATAAAAAGAGGCCAAAATCCAAACCCTAGTCTTTCTGGATTCTCATCCATGAAAAAAACACAAAAAATAAAAAACCTAAGCTTCTTCTATCTGGAACACTCTCACTCGGCCAACTCAAAAGCAACAATGAAACCCTAACCCACGCAGCCCTTCTCACCAACTCGCAAAACCACAAAACAACTAAGCACCAAACAAAAAAACCACTCACGGCCAATCAACAAAAAAGCCACACTCCTCACACGACAAAAAAATTGCCCCCCTCACACTCACTCGCAGACCCTCTCCACAAACAAAAGCCAACACGCCATAATCACAAGACTGACCACGTCCTCTCTCTCCAGCGAATCAACAAACCCTAGCCTCACACGGTACCTCTCACTAAACTCGTCTCTCTCTTGCTCATTCATCACAAAACAGCCTGCCCTCATTCAAAATAAGCAAATAAACCAACACAAAGAACCTTAAAGTGTGACCAGCTCTCCACTCACCAACTTGCCACGCTCAGCCCTCTCATCAAACCCACTCGGCAAACAACACCACAAGCAGCCCTTCACCTCATCACTGCATGATCAAAAAGCCAATAAACCCTCACGCAGACCCCACGTTCAACGCATAGCAACAAAAAATGAACAAAATAAGCCTTGACTTGGCAGGCCAATAGCCGACTAAACCGACAACCCTTCA
The DNA here is from genome assembly GCA_019454045.1 of Zanthoxylum bungeanum. Lineage (NCBI taxonomy): Eukaryota > Viridiplantae > Streptophyta > Magnoliopsida > Sapindales > Rutaceae > Zanthoxylum > Zanthoxylum bungeanum. Next base: position 26,544 of record SKCR01047157.1, read on the forward strand.
ATCACAAAACAGTCTCCAACGACTAAACCAATAACCACTCAAATAATGAAACTACATCGAAAAACCGAGACAAAAACAGTCCCCAAAAAATCCCAAAATAATCCCAAAAATAACCCCGAAACAGTGACCGGAAAACAACAGCAAAAAATGATCCAAAAATAGTGAAGAAAACATCAAAAACAGTAAGGAAAGCGCAGACAGAACAGCAAAACAGTGAGTGAAACCGTGAATCAGCGAACCAGAAAAGTTACGGAGTATTAACCCTTCCGGCGACGACGTAACGCACTTTCGAATATCAACTTAAAAGGTAAGACCTGAGGGCCCCTTTTTTTATTATTTATCTTTTCAATTATTCATAGTGGATCATTTGCATGCATCATCACGCTTTATGTATATTTTTTATTTATGATGAATTAATGATTGCGGGCTATCTCTCGCGGTATATCGGATGGAAACCCATACGTAAATTCCGTAGCTGAATCCGAATGGACGATAGTGTGGTCTGTACTTGAGATACAACTCCACGTACCACTTGAGAAACTTTCAAACATGTGTTTCATTTTGTTATTTAATTTTGTGTTTATTGTTCCGCATATTTATTTTCTATGTGTTGTTTCTTTATTTATGCATTGTTAATTTAGTGCGCATGGGCTAATCACGTTGGATTAAAGGTCCTACATTTTATGGAAAAGCCAAAAGGCAACCTTTACCATGTGTTTTGCCACGCAGGACGAAGTATACTCGATTGGATGTGAAATACATTCAATCGGGCATACGAGGTCCCACATGGATGTTGGCCTTGGTCGCATCTCTTTTACTATTCCGTTATTTACTTTTCGCATGTTATTTTTTTATACATTGTTAATCTAGTGCGCATGGGCTAATCACGTTGGATTAAAGGTCCTCCATTTTAGGGAAAAGCCAAAAGACTACCTTTACCACATGTTTTACCGCGCCGGACGAAGTACGTTTGATTGAACGTGAGATATGTTCAATCGGGCATACGGGGTCCCATATTATTACATTTTTTATTCATGTATTGTTACTTGATGCGCATGGGCTAATCATGTGAGTGAAAGGTCCTTTATTCGAGGGAAATACCGAAAGGCTACCTTTACCGCGATGTTTTGCCGCGCCGGACGAGGTATACTTGATTGAATGTGAAATATGTTTAATCGGGCATACAAGGTCCCATATAGATGTTGGCCTTGGTCGCATCTTTTTTTTATTCCGTTATTTACTTTTCGCTTGTTATTGCTTTATTTATTTACACATTGCTATCTCGTACGCATGTGCTAATCACATTGAGCTAAAGGTCCTCCATTTGAGGGAAAAGCCAAAATGGTACCTTTACCAAGATGTTTTGTCGTGCCGGGTCGCACCCTTTTTCTTCTAATTTAGTTATTCACCTTTTTGTTTGTTATTTATCGCTTCCTATTCATCCTATTAGTTATCTCTATTCATTCTGCCGCATCACTTCACGTTTACTTCCATGCATGCTTGCCTCTTTTAGTTATTTCTTTTACATTACGTGCTTAATTATCCGCTTTTATTATTAATGCTTTTACAATTATTGTTAATTACATTATTGCGCTTCATTGTTCAATACGTTTATGGAATTATGCATTTGCCTTCATTTTTATTTTCGTTTATAGGTGTGCAAATTCTTGTGTTTATTTAAATTATCTTGTATGTTTAGCATAAGACTTGCTTATAATATTGCATAAATCTTTTCATTATAATTGACATAAGTGAGAGACCATTCCGAACCCAACGGTTTGAGGTCTTCCCTTGCGAGGGGTGAGTGCGGCCTTAAATCATTTCCCAATTCACACTAGGTGGTGACTCCTTTATTCTCCGGTTTAGTCCCCCGCGGGCTACTCCGTACTCCCGACCGGGCCGCGAGCCCGGACAGCGTCGCTCACTTCTGTACCGTGCCTACACCAATCCAAATAATGTATTGTAAATTATATTTTATTATTTATTAATAAAATAACAACATTTTCGTTTCAAACCTTATTAATGATAAACCGTTACTTGATGAGAGATGACTCATTTTTGAACCGTTACTTGATGAGAGATGGCTCATTTTTGAACCGTTACTGATTGTGAGATGGTTCATTTTTTAACCGTTATTGAATTGACATGGTTTGTTTTCATTCCCAGCTTGCTCGTCTTTGCCCTTTATTTTTTCAATAAAAAACCTGTGAACACAAAACAAAAATTGCATGTATGTGACATGTATGCATGGATGTATTTCCTATTCCGATGGATTAAGCCTTCCTTATGCTATTTGGTGCCCTTTGCCTATAACCGTCTTCGGTCGCCTCCTGGGCCTGCTTACAGTTTTTTTCTGCCAATTCTCCTCTGGTGATCGCTCAATTATTTTGGTCTCATGGCTCATGATCTCTTTGTATCCCTTTGTCTAACAGGTTCGTCCTAGTATTTTGCCTAAGTTGTCCCCCTAATAGTTACACATATTATCGTCCTCAAAGGATGCCCAGTAATGAAACCAGAGAACCTTCAAAGCACTCAATGCAACTCAAATCTGAGTTTTTGAATAAATGATCTAAGCCAGACTCAAAGTGTGTGTGTGTGTAAGGGTTCATTCACAGCTTGATTCCCAGGTAAGCCAACTCAATGATTTCATTTCAAAAACTGGGATCGATGGGTCAAACCAACCTAGATGTCTCAGTTATGCTCTGCAATTGCTTCTTTGTGTTCAATATGGTATGATTTTCTTTTGATTTCTTTTGTCTCTTTTTCTTTTCTTTATCTTTCTTTTTTTTTTCTTTCTTTCTTTTTTTTTTCTTTTTTTTTCAACACACATGTGGATGCTGGATTTCGGTCGAGGTCCACAATCAGAATTTGTAGGTTGGGGGCATTAGCGATCCTGCAAGACAAAGGTAGAGTGAGCGGGAGTAGATTGCCCACCGGTGTGGTGGGTTCCAGGGACACTCTGACGCTCAAGTCAGTCGTATGGGATGAGCTGTAAATATGTAAAGTGTAAAAGTAAGGCTTATTATTACCTTGACTTTCTTTTGGTGGCCGTGAGGGCGGTGACAAATGTTTTTGGAAATAGAAAGCTCTCAGAATTTGTGTCAGAGAGTAGAAGCTTGTAAGAAGGATCTGAAGCCTGCCTTGAACCCTGAGTTATCTTCCATTTTATAGATCTGAAAAGAGATTACTTTGCAGCTGTGATAAAAGCTGGCAACGGGCCTACAACGTGCTGACATTTCTGGCTAAGGAACCCACAACGTGCCATGGATCTAACTTTCGGCGCTGCATGTGTTTGTGCTTAGAAAAAGAGGAAATAGTTAGTAACAATTGTGTTTTATGCTGTCTATTTGTTTGGCTTTATATTTGTAGCGTTATGTACCGATGGAATAAGGTCTTTTGTGTTGGGTTTTCCAATATGGTGTTTAAGGGCCAATATTTGTGGGCTTTTGGTATTGAGTTTGACGTGAAAGGACGGTTTTACCCTCGGGTCCAAATTTGGCCCGTACAGTTTATTCCCTACTCTCTAAGTCAAAAAGCATTGACTTTGAGAGTAATATATCGAATGTATCATCTGGGATTTGATCTTGGTATGTAAACTTTTTCTAAACCGTTTGGAGTAGTCATAGGTTAAGACTTCAACTTAATCTTTACAAGACATGTAGGAATGTCTCTAGTTTACTGAACCAGTTGAAGATCAGGACTTTTTCTAATTCCGCCTGAGCCAATGGGGAATGTTCCCAATCGACTGTACCTGGTGAAGGTCGGGATAAACCCCATACTACGGGTCCAAAGACCAGGGGAATCTCTAATGTCCTCTGGGCCAGATGAAGGCCAGGTCTTGAACTTGACTCTATCTGAGCCAATGCGGAATGTTCCCAGTCGACTGTACCTGGTGAAGGTCAGGATAAACCCCATACTACGGGTCCAAAGACCAGGGGAATCTCTAATGTTGTCTGGGCCAGATGAAGGCCAGGTCTTGAACTTGACTCTATCTGAGCCAATGAGGAATGTTCCCAGTCGACTGTACCTGGTGAAGGTCAGGAGAAACCCCATACTACGGGTCCAAAGACCAGGGGAATCTCTAATGTCATCTGGGCCAGATGAAGGCTAGGTCTTGAACTTGACTCTATCTGAGTCAATGAGGAATGTTCCTAGTCGACTGAACCTGATGAAGGTCAGGATAATCCCCATACTACGGGTCCAAAGACCAGGGGAAACTCTAATGTCGTCTATGCCAGATGAAGGCTAGGTCTTGTACTTGACTCTATCTGAGTCAATAGGGAATGTTACCAGTCGACTGAACCTGATGAAGGTCAGGATAATCCCCATACTACGGGTCCAAATACCAGGGGAAACTCTAATGTCATCTGGGCCAGATGAAGGCCAGGATAATAATATATTGTTGAATG
>SKCR01047158.1:0-31188 GCA_019454045.1 Zanthoxylum bungeanum
CCAACACACACCGGAACCCCATACCGAACTATCACTCTATCCCACCGCCTACCTACATGATCAACTCCGGCCTGCCCGAAAAATTTGTCCTCCAAACTCTCAACCACCCAGTTTCTTCCATGGGGATAGGGAACGACAATAGTGGAGAACCATAGGCCGATGAAGAAGGCAATGCTGCGAATGATGAAGATGTTCCCCCTAGTTTACTTGATCTTGCATTTTTAATAAAGACATTGATTTTGTCTACTTGTTCGAACCTTTTCTTGATGATAATAAAGACGTTCATTTCGCTTACTTGCCTGAGTCTCTTCCTTTCAACCTGCAACATGAGTATATTTGGCAAAAGCATTCAACTCTGGTACTATGATACTCAGCGATGTTTAGAACACGGGGAATCCTTGGAAGAAGCAAGTAGAAAGACAGGATAACCATTCAGAAATTGGGAAATGGGGCAGTGAGACTGTCAGATTTAGAAGGGAATGAGTTCACCGAGCCGATCAATGTAGACAGATTGAAGCAGTATTTTGCCTGAAGAAGAGAAAACCGAGCAGTCACCAAGAGAAGACCTGACAGAAGACCTAACCCAACAGAATAAGAAATTCATTCATGCATGCATGCAAACACGTGACATATTTGAATTCCTTTTTGTGTTTGTTCTGTTTTGTAATCACAGGTTTCAAAGAAGAAGAGAAAGCGGCAAAAACAAGCCAACCAGAAGCAGCAACGGTACAGTGTCATCAGTTTCAGGAATAAACCAGTATCAATATCAGTTTGGGGATGAGTCCCAAGGACGAGGCCCACATCAGCATCAGTTTGGGGATGAGTCCCAGGGTCGAGGCCCACATCAGCATCAGTTTGGGGATGAGTCATAGGGCCGAGGCCCACATCAGTTTCAGTTTTGGGGATGAGTCCTAGGGCCGAGGCCCACATCAATTTCAGTTTTTGGGATGAGTCACAGGGCCGAGGCTCACATCAGTATCAGTTTGGGGATGAGGCCCAAATCAGTATCAGCATCAGTTTGGGGATGAGTCCCTGGGGCGAGGCCCACATCAGCATTGTCAGTATCAGTATCAATTGGGGGCGAGGCCCACGTCAGTATCAGTCTGGGGCGAGGCCCACATCAGTATCAGTCTGGGGCGAGGCCCACATCAGTATCAGTCTGAGGGCGAGGCCCACATCGGTATCAGTCTGGGGAGGCCCACATCAGTATCCGTCTGGGTGAGGCCCACATCAGTATCGGTTTGGGGGCGAGGCCCGCATCAGTATCAGTCTGAGGGCGAGGCCCACATCAGTATCAGTCTGAGGGCGAGGCCCGCATCAGTATCAGTCTGGGGCGAGGCCCACATCAGTATCAATTTTGGGGATGAGTCTCGGGGGTGAGGCCCACATCAGTATCATCATCAATTTTGGGGATGAGTCCTTGGGGCGAGGCCCACATCAGCATTGTCAGTATCAGTATCAATCTGGGGGTGAGTCCCACATCAGTATCAGTCTGGGACGAGGCCCACATCAGTATCAGTCTGAGAGCGAGGCCCACATCGATATCAGTCTGGGGCGAGGCTATATCGGTATCAGTTTGGGGCGAGGCCCACATCAGTATCAGTCTGGGGTGAGGCCCACATAAATATCAGTTTGAGGGCGAGGCCCGCATCAGTATCAGTCTGGGGTGAGGCCCACATCAATATCAGTTTGGGGGCGAGGCCCACCTCAGTATCAGTTTTGGGATGAGTCCCAGGGTTGAGGCCCACATCAGCATCGGTATCAGGTTTGGGGACAAGTCCCAGGGTCGAGGCCCACATCATCAGCAGTTCTGGAATGTCACATCACATGATCTACTTTGGCCAAGTGCAAGCAACGAATAGCAAAAAGATAAATCGAGTCTGGGGGCGACTAGTCAACCACCCCGCGAATAAGAGATATTTAGAACTTGAACAATAAAACTAAATGAAACTGAGCAATCACCTAGAGAGAATCGACAGAAAGGAACTATGAGCAGGCCAGGGGGCGACCAAAGACTTTTACAGGAAAATGACACTCCGAAAATGGAGCATGGTTCGGAAATGGACTACTATCACATCAGACGCCGAAAATGGCACTCTGAAAATGGAGCACGGTTCGGAAATGGACCACTATCACATCAGACGCCGAAAATGGCACTCCAAAAATGGAGCATGGTTCAGAAATGGACCACTATCACATCAGACACCGAAAATGGCACTCAAAAAAGGAGCACGGTTCGGAAATGGACCACTATCACATCAGACGCCGAAAATGGCACTCCAAAAATAAAGCACGGTTCAGAAATAGACCAAGGAAAGCCTAACCCATCGGAATATGAGACATATCCATGCATACATGCATACATATCACATACATGAAATTTTTATTTTCGCAGGTTTGAAGCGGCAAAGACCATCTCATCAAGTAACGGTTCAAAAATGAGCCACATTCACACACAACAGACGCCGAAAGTAGCGCTCCAAAATAGAGCACAGACGACAGATGCCGAAAATGGCACTCCAAAATTGACCACACACACAACAAGATGCCGAAAATGACGCTCCAAAATGGAGCACACACGATAGATGCCGAAAATGGCACTCCAAAATGGAGCACACACGATAGATGCCGAAAATAGCACTTCAAAAATGGAGCACCGTTCGAAAATGGACCACCAAATCAACTCAACTCAAAGCAACGAGCAAGTCAAGTGGACTCTGGCGAGCCAGGTAAGTAAAAATGCATTGCATAACTTTGATAGGATTGTCATTGTCACACACTGCACAAGTCCCATCAAAGTGGGGGCGACTTTAGGCACTGCATTTTTGCATGTAAGTCCCTATGATGAGTCTCATTTGGAGACACTACCTTTTAAGTCGCGGAAGTCGCGGGAAACGGACGTCGGAAGGGAAAAGTCAGAAATTGAGATTTTTTATTGGATTTAGTTCGATTGTTTAGCTTCGGGCTCGCTTGTTGGACCTCCGTTTTAAAGCACTTTTGGCCCAAAACCCTTGAAATACACATCAAGCCAACACGCCCACCTAGCCCACAAAGCCAAGCCCACACGCCCAAGGAAAAAGCCCACACACGCCAAAGCCCTTAAAACACATCCAAAAATACAAAATCACATATTTAACACATGGGAAATTAAAACAAATCAAATAAAATCTAAATAATTACATACCTAATTAAAGTAAATCAAATATATGATCTTCCAAAACAAGCCAAATCTTGTCCCTAATTAAAAGATTTTTCACAATCAAATACTAATTAAAAATATCTTCCATTAATGCACAAACTCTTTCCTTCTCAAACAAGGATAGCCCCCATCCCTTTACCTATAAAAAGAACCATTCACCAACACATCCAACCCTATTCAATTCACGCATATTCACACAAGAAACAGCCTTGCATTGCCATCCAAAAATGAAAATAAAAAAATCCATTGTCTAGCCGCATAAACCCCTCACTGCCGCAGATCACAAGCCCTCCACTCACCCATAAAGCTTCACGCCTAATCAACATCTTGACAGTCCACTCAATTCACACCTCTCATTCACAGTCCACTCAATTCACGCCACTACCCTTCACAATCCACTCAATAAACGCAACAAACAGCCCATTAACGCATCAACACACTGCCTAAATCAACATCCCCTTAATGCATCAACACACTTCCTAAATCAACAGCCCTTCACGCAAAATACCCCCGAACAGCACCTAAAAACTGTGACCAGAAAATACCCTTAAAACAGCAGCAAAACAGCAGCGAAACGGAGCGAAAACAGCTGCCCAAACAGCAAAATAGCGAGGGAAAATGTTGGACCAGTGAACCGGAGGAGTTACGGAGCATCAACCCTTCCGAAGACCGTGTACCGTACTTCCGAGAGATGATTTAAGAGGTTAGACCTGAGGGCACTTTTCTTATTTATTTTCATTCATCTTTTAATTGTTTTATTTACTTCCTTCGCATGAGAGTCGCTTGTGGATGCATGTTGTGGCCTTTGAATGGATGGAAAAATGTGTCGTCTCTTGTGGTATATAGGATGGAAACCCAGACGTAAATTCTGTAGCCGAATTCGAATGGACGGTAGTGCGGTCTGTACTTGGGAAACAACTCCACGTACCACTTGAGCAAACGGCACATCTTTATTTTATCTTGTTTGTTTATTATTCGCATTTTATATTCCGTCTTTTACTTTCGGCACGTTACTTGCTTGTGTATTGATGATATAGTGTGCATGGACTTAGTATGTTGGTCTAAAGGTTCTCTATTTCAGGGAAGAAAAGTCTAAAAGGCCACCTTTACGACAATACTTCACCGCGCCGGACGAAGTATGTTTGGTTGAATGTGAGATATATTCAATCGAGTATACAAAGTCCTATATTGTTGTCTTTATTTTATATGCATTGTAATATAATGCGCATGGGCTAACTAGGGTGGATTAAAGGTCCTCTATTCGAGGGAAACGCCTGAAGGCTACCTTTACCATAATGTTTTGCCGCGCCTTTTATTATGTCATTTACCCTTTGCATATCATTGTTTTATTTACGCATGCATTACATTCTTGTGCGCATGGGCTAACTAGGGTGGATTAAAGGTCCTCTATTCGAGGGAAATGCCTAAAGGCTACCTTTTCCACGATGTTTTGCCGCGCCTTTTATTATGCCATTTACCTTTTGCGTATCATTGCTTTATTTACGCATGCATTGCATTCTTGTGCGCATGGGCTAACTAGGGTGGATTAAAGGTCCTCTATTCAAGGGAAATGCTTAAATGCTACCTTTACCAAGATGTTTGCCGCGCCGGACGAGGTGCACTCGATTGAATATGAGATGTGTTCAATTGGGCACACGAAGTCCTATATTGTGTATTTGTTCAATCCATGCATTTGTTTGTGTCGTTTCAGATGCCATTTTGGTAATCTCGTTCGAACGCGTTTCCGAACGCTACACGAACGTACGTATTCTGTCTCAGTCCGTTCGAACGCGTTTACGAACGCTACTCGAATACGCATGCATTTTGTTTTATCACGCATCAGGTCTTATCCCGTTCGAACGTGTTCTCGAACGCTATACGAACGCGAACCTTCTGTTTACCGTTCGAACGCGTTTTCAAACACTACACGAACGCATATACAGTGAACCGAGTCCTTTTCATCACATTTCATGCATGATTCATGCATGATTGCTTCTTGGGTGATTTCTCTTGCATTATGTAATTAATCATATCATTCCATTATTGACACTTTTACTGTTGCCATCTATTTGTATTCCTGCATTTATCTATTTGATGTGTTCATGAGATTGTGTTCAAGCATGATTAGGTCGTTAGTATGATATTTGTTTCTTAAGCATGATTAGGTCGTTATGATGTTACTTGTTTCTTAAGCATGATTTAGCTGTTAGTACGTTATTCCTCTATGCATGATTTGGTTATCTTCTTTCGCAATAGGCGTTCAATTTACGTTTATGTTTAGGTTGTTATTTATTTTTCGTGTTTGATGATTCAACATGTTCATGAGATTATTGTGTGATATCGTATGTTTGCCGTTATGATGATTTATTTTATACATGCGAACTTAGGAGTAAATTATCCTTTGAAATATATGTTGCTTAGACTTGGTTAGATTATTGCACAAATCTTTTCATTACAAGTGGCATAAGTAAGTGACCATTCCGAACCCAACGGTTTGAGGTCTTCCCTTGCGAGGGGTGAGTGCGGCCTTAAATCATTTTCCCGGTTCACACTGGGTGGCGACTCCATGTCATTTCTCCGGTTTAGTTCCCCCGCGGACTACTCCGTACTCCCAACTAGGCCGCGAGCCCGGGACAACGTCGCCGATTTCTGTGTCCTACAATAGCCATTAGTTAGCAAGTTAGGATGTTTTGGTATTTTTGCACCTATTATGGTTTCTTTCATTATACTATATATTGTAACATTTATTTCTTAATGAATTAATCATCCAATTTCAAAAATTTGCTTCATTTGAAAGCTTGGTTTTGTCAAAAATTACTTAAGGGAGAGATTTCATTTATTTCATGCAATCGACTTATCTAAGGCGTGACAGCCTTAGTGACGTCTCTGTGCTAGCAGAACACTACAAGGAATCATCTTAAGAGTTCTCAAATGCAAGTTCTTTGTGGGTCTTTTTTGTGGCCTTGGAAGAGTTTTATTCCTAAAAAATCAAATTTGCGGTGCTTGAGGTTCTATCCGTTGCGAGGAGTTTGCTTGTCCTTAAACATTCAAGTGAGTTTCGCGTCAATGTGGAACTAAGACTTTTAAAAAAATAAATTTCACCCAAATATACAAATTTTCTTTTATTATATTCTAATTCTAATTAAAGTTGCAGCCTAAATATAAAACGAGACACTAAAAAACATAATCGTACTAATTTCTATTTAAAGTAGAACTGCCTATAGTAAAAGAATTAGAATATCGGAAGACAAAAATATTCCGGCACAACCAGATTAAAATACGCGCGAAAACACTGTAACAAAACCCACCCATCCATGACATTAATTCAAAGCTTTCATTTGGCCCTTATTCTAAAAAAGCAACCACCCACAACTCTATTCTGACTCACTCTAAAGTCTAAACCTCTCATCAGATACCGAGACAATCAAATTTACCATCCTACCCCTCTTAAAAATCCAGTGCGCCTTCCAAGCCAAGCAAAAGCAACCTCCATCCAAATTCACAATTCCCTTCCTCGTCTAGTTCTAGAAGTTTGTTAGACTCGGTTCTGTTTTTGTCCGTTGATAATATATATACCTCCACTGCCGGCCTCCAATCATAGCCGTTGATTCGTCCACGTGGACAGTTTTTTTTTTTGTAATGAAGTTTGGCGGTGACGGTGACGGTGAATTGTTTTCCCCCGTTTCGTTTCTCTTCTCTTCTCCTCCTCAACTTATTCAATGGAATTCGTTTGATCAAATTCAAGGTACCGTATTTCCCCCTTTCTCTCTTGTATCTACATTCACATGTATTAAATTAATATACGCGTGCGTATGCCGTATGCGTATAAAGATTGCATGTTTTTGTTTCTAATTTGCATTTCTGATCAAAGTTGTTGTTTTTTTTTTTTTTTTTTTTTTGTGGCAGTGATTTCTATTTGTGATGGGGAAAGACAATAATATCAAATGTGTTTTTCCTCTAACAAGTCTCCAAATTGGGTATGATTTTTTTTTTTCCTTTTATTTTTAGTATTACTGGGAATGTTCATTGTCGGTTAAAAGTTGAACTCCTTCATTCGCAAGAGATTAGCTCACAGAGCCCATGCAGCTATGATCTACGTGGGATTTTGGAACTGGGAATCGTACTTGATCAGTGGCTTAGCCAGATAATTGATTTAGTAGGGGCAAATTTGATTTTCACATTACTCTTCAGTTAGTGTGGCAAATCAAATTATCTGATTAACAAACCAGACAAACACATTTTAACCAAATCTCGGATTGAGCACAGTTGTCTTTGCCACTGTATTTGATTGCTGATTAGCTAATTTGAGTGGAATTTGAACTAAGTTGATTATTAGGTTTCTTGTTTCAATGGAATCTGTAGAGTTACTTTAAATTTTTTGGAAATCACCAAGCTTAAAAGTCAGAGCCACTCTTGCAAGGTTTTAGATATCATAAAAGCTACAATTTTCTGGTAATATTGAAGTTTTAGTGTAGCTACATGTATGGATTAGCTGTTAATAATGGAGGATTATTAATCATTGTTGTATGCTTGCTGTGCCTAAAATTTTATGCATTTTTTGCCAGGGATTTGCAGTCTTATCTTTCAGATCTTAGCCTCTTTGTAGCCCTTGAAAGTAACAAATTCTACATTTTGGTGGACAATCGGCCATGGCTGAGGGACATAGGTGCACGGCCAATGCACTTGTGGCAATTGATGGTTACCAAGGTTGCTAAATAGGCCTCTGTTTGTCAATATATTTTCATGTCTTTCTTTTTATTACTTCACAGTGATTGCAGTGTTAGCTTGAATTTTGTTTATTTACAGTCCAGGTTATCTCCTTTTGCAAACTCTAAGGCACAGAGGAGAGAAAAGAGGGGAAGGGCACATGCTCCAAACTCAGTGCTGTTAAATCCAAAAAGTTTGAGAGATGGTTCTCATTGATTGATGCTGCAATACTTTCTCGAAAGAGGGCTTTACTACCTGTAAAGACATTGCGTAGCCATTTGCTTTTGAGCAGCGAGTTGCATAGGACCTTGTATGGTTTTATTGTATTTGAAGTATCATGGGCCAATGTACGAGGCATAAATTACTTGAATGAACTTCAGGTAACATCCCTTGTTTGTCCTCCAGATTTCGGTCTCTATGAATCATAGGTAATTTTCTTTAATGGTTTCCATTTATTTGCAGACTGATACTTCTCTGGCTATAGAGGCTAAATCTATGCAAAGGTGGGAATTTGATAGCATAGCTCAAGCAGCAAGCTGTATATCTTCATGGTTCTCAGGGACACTCTCAGAGCAGCTGCAATTGGAGGAGTATCTAGATTCTGCCACAGGTACATTTTTGAATTCTCCTAATGTTTTATGATTCTATATGCATACGGGTTATCGAAGCAAAGAAAAGATGAGTACACCAAACTGGTTTCCTAATGGGTCTGGTGTCTTTTGATATCAAATACAATGATCATCAATGAATTAGTTTGATTGACTATAGATATACTATGCATTCCATAAGACTTAAAAACGAGAATCATATAAGACTGAAAGGAGCTTATGCTGACAATATCTCGTCTTTCTTTTAACTTTATTAGGAGAGAGCTTCTATGATGCTGAAGAAGACTTTTCGAGGACTACCCCTGTTGAGGACGACAGAAGTGTTTGCCATGATAATCAGTGCGGTAAAGATATTTCTCTTAACCACAGTGATAGCAGGTTTGGTGCTTGCACTGGGACTATAGAAGACAGAACAAATGAGCCACATACACCTCCTCCAACTGGGCCTTATAAGAGAAGAAAAGTAACGAGATGCATCAGTTCTGGAGTTGAAGTTGAAGTTTATACCGAGGAAACTCCAAGTAAAATTGAAGATTCATCATACAGCTCTGAGGCTCATGCCAGCGAATGTGAAACTGTAGTTGAAGCTTCCCAGTATCGTGATGTTTTGATCTTGTTCAGGTTCAATGACCGCGATCTCCCATTTAAATTAAGGCAAGTTATAATGTCTGATCTGCGTTTACTTACTCTATTAGAAGCAGGCCTACCAGCTTGGGTTATCTTCCTCCAATCATATCCAGGATTTTGCCATCTGTACCGGCCATGGATGTGCCCTCTAGCTCGAGCTTTATACGTGATGATCTCAGTGGTCACTGTTGTTATAGGCTTCTATGATTTATACAAAAATGTCCCTGTTCTTAAAATAACTGCTTCTCGTTTATGTGGGCCTCTTTTCGATTGGATAGAAACTTGGGAGATGGTATCAAGAATCAAGTACTTGGGAACCATGCTGTTTCTTCATAACTTTCAAAAGGCAGTTAAATGGATTTTAGCAATTTCACGTACCATTCGGTCATTTTTTTCAGTTGTCACACTACCACTGGCAGCACCCCTCATAGAGTGTTTGAGCTTCCTTCTTCCATTGTGGAACATGTTCATCCAAGCAGTGGAGAGTTTCTGTTCACTTGTTGGGGTTATAATCGGCTCTTCATGCAGTCTAGTGGGTGACCTGATAGAAATTATATTCTTGCCTATATCTTTAATCATCTCAGTTTTCCGGAAAATTGGTAAGTATCACATGCATTGGTATTGGTTGGTTCATTTTTGAGCTTTGACTTAATTTGTGTGGTTTGTTAATTTTTGGGCTTTGACTTAATTTGAGGCCACCGTCTTCAAAATCTTGTATTAATTGTATGTTATTCCTATTGCTTCCTATTTCAGGAACTTCTGTTCTATATCCAATATTTTGGACCCTGGGGGAAATATTGTATGCTCCAATTCGCATATTCCTTGCATTAGGAAGTTTTGTGACTTTCATTTATGCCTGCATATCTGAGTTGCTGGGAGATATTTGGCGGACAGTAAGTAGCATATTCCAACTTGCTTCAGCTTCTGAGGCTGCAGTGACCACATATGAAGTTTCCATGTGGCATTCACTTTGGAATGACCTGTTTCTCCCAGGTTTGAAATCCATGTATAACTACATATCATAATTAGTATGAGACTGTTATGTAATTGGTTCTCACCATTCATTATAAATTTTCAGGTTTTTCGTGCCATCAGAAGCATATTAAATGGTTTTGTTGCCTTCTTCACAGCCTGCAACAGACATCGACTCAGGTATTTTAATTTCACTTTGCTTTTTGTTTGGATCACTTCTTCCCCTGTTTGTTTTCCCAAGTTAATCAACCTTTCTGCTAGTTCTATTCCTCTGCTTAGCAACTCGGTCTTAAGTTTTATGCTCAACTTGGGAAACAGATTTTAAAATAATTATGCTTAAATCAGCTGACTAATTATTTTCTGATGTGATGGTATGCAGCATCTATAATCATATACAGGACTTTATTCAAAGATTGCTGGTCGAACCCAGAGAATACAATGCTCAGATTTTAGACATAATAGAGCAACACAGAGAGCTTCAAATTTGGTAAGTCATCATAAATGTGGATGCATATGCTTTTCCATTGTAGCATATATGTCAATGGTGTATGGATTTCCTTGAGCTGATGATGTTGGTTATGGTGGTTGCAGTCCGAAGTGCGGAAAATCCACATAAAGTGAGGGGTCCTTGCTATATTTTGAGGTTAACAGAGTGCAAGATACCTCTTGAATAGGGGAGTATTTCTTCCAGTAAATAAAACTGTTTACAAGTAGAATCACATAGTGACTTTTGACCAAAACTGGACGGAGCAGGCATCCTGAGTTATGGCAAGCAGATTCTGAATTCTGAACATGTTCCTAAGAGTGCCATGGAAGAGCTTCTTCTCCTTGTCTGTGCCAGTGCTATGCCTATCAACTTGAGAAGCTCATTTTCAGACCCACTTTTGCTTCATTGTTTTTACATGTCACAGTTTACTAGTACCTTATTATTATATTTTTAATGAAATTGATGTAAATAGCATGTACAGACGCAAATATATCAAATCAAGTCTAAAAGGAATGTTTGGTACAAAACAGCAACTTGAATTCTGCTGCCACTTTGTTCTCAGCTGTGCCTGTTGCATTCTTTCATCGATGTATATAGAATTATAGATTCAAGCTGCTTCCCAACTTTGAAAGAAAAATTTGGTACCCACTGGCAATTAAGGACTAATTTATATAGACATCTGAATATCATTGACAGGAGAAACGATTATACGTCTTGCACTTGGACTGATGCTACATTATAGAATCGCCCTTCTCAAAACATTTGGGAAGGCAGGCATAATCATAACACATCCAGCAAGAAAAGTATGAACGATTTAGGTTATTAATTCCAACTCTATATAAACAGTAACTGTCAAGGCTCTTGAAGAAGGAGCTAAATACTTGAAAAGCATTACAAACATGTCGTTAGCAAATCCTACAACTTCAGCCTCTGCATGACTTACATCCATCCATAAAATAGTTTTTGCATTAATACTAATAACTTGCTCTGAGACATGCATCACATAATTAGATCATCAGCATTCCTCCAGTTTGGTGCAGCATGGCATCAACCTCATCACCATCTTCCATTTCCAGCTGATTCACGAAAAAATAAAAATAAAAATAAAAAGAAAGGAGAAATATCAGATATGGACGCACCACACATAATAGTGAATGGCTCAAAAAACAATAGTGTAGGTTTTGCGTCCATGATGTTCCTATGTATCTCCATGGAAGGGGTTAAGCTGGGTATCAGTATGTTATGTGCTTCAGAATAGGGGAGAGAAATACCTCATCCGGGGTTTGCTCTCCTCGAAGACGGCGGCCATCAAACAAGAAGGCAATTGAGTTCAGATCCACAGATTGTCTATCACAGTAAGCATTCATAAGCTTCTTTAGTTGGGTGCTTCTTTTGATCCTGAAGAAAACCTCATTTCCATCCTACAATTAAATACATATTGCGCACATAAAGTTATCATGGTTTTTCCCAGATAGGTGCCGGTATGAATTACTGCATAAAATGAATCCAATCCTTCTTAGGTTTATTCACTTTATTAAACAGTAAATAAGCTTAAGGTTCCATGCATTGACATGAAAGATTAAATACCACAGTTTAATTTTCCCAAGGTTTTGTAAAGGATTACATGTAAACAACAAATACTAGACAGTTTCAATTCAACAAGACTAGACAAGTGAGTTTAGACACAAAAATAAAACTATCTTTGATTGGCCGAAAATAGATCCTGAGAACAAAATAATCAACTAGTGTAACATGGAAAAGAGAATTGAAAATATATATGAGTCCGCAAATTAACACCAAAAAGCCCCAAAATAATTTTTTTACTTCACACGTTTCACCATAAAAACTAAAATCAACAAGCAAAACTAAGCCTAATTAACAAAATAAATCAAACCCACATAGAAACCAATAGCGGATATTCACAATAACAAACTAAACAATATAAATTAAACAGATTACAAAACCCTAGAAAAAGAAACCCTACATATAACTTTTTCTTTAATCGAAAAAAAAATAAGAACCTGGCCCTTGACTTTGAGATTGATGTGAACGGACTGATCGTTGGGCTTCTTGTCTTCCTCTTGCGGAGTGTTGGTGACGCCTGACATTTTTCTCTGCTGCTTCGTCTCTCCCTCTCTCTCTTCGTTTGTGTTTTTGAAGATGAAATTAGGGCTTTCTTTAAAAAAAAAAAAAAAAAAAAAAAAGCCTCTGATGCGTAGACTTGAGCGACACTTGTATTTAGTTCTCTTTAAAGACGAGAGAATAAATAAAATAAAAATAATTTGGGGTTCTTATCTTATACACACGGCTTTTGAGGAGTTCGACTTATTGGACTTTGGATGTGTGGCAGTTGATGAGTGGTTTAAGTTTCCTCGATAAATCCTCCGTATGAATCCTAAACTCACTTTTTCAAATTTTTGATGAAGTCAAATTTACTAGTTGAATTTTAATTTATAATAATTGTGAGATATATTATGTAATAATTGAATGTTTGATATGATTTTTAATATAAGTAAATATAATAATTTTTAATCTCAAAAGTTTTTTTTTAAAAAAAAAAATTGACAGTATTTAATTATATTTATGTGGTGTTTGATTAGAAGAAGGAGATCGAGAGGAGAGGAAATGAGGATATGTGAGAGTAAAATAAAGATTGATGAAATATTATTGTGGGGATAGAAAATTATATAATTTTTATGGATAAGTTTATCTTTTTATACTAAATATTAGTATTTATTAGTAAATTTGCTTAAAAAAATTGATGAACTATAAATTAAAAGAATATAATAATTGAAAAATAATTTTATTAAAATTATAATTTATTTTTCAATGTTATTTTAATTAGTATTAAATAAAAATAATTTATTTACAATGTTAAATTAACAATACTTTGATAAATAATTATAAATATGAAAAATAAATGATTAAAATAAATGATATCATATTATAAGTACTACCTTATATGAATTGTAAAGTATACTATAATAATAGTAAAATCAAATTTTAGATAAAATTATTAATAAAGTCAAGTGTATATTATAATGAAACAAAATATGAATTAAAGTATTGTTATTGATAAAATTATCCTCAACATTCACATTCGATAGACCAAATGTCATAGTATTTGTAAAAATATAAATATTACAATTTAATTATTTTAATTAGCTTCTTTTATAAAATTGGTTGATGATCCATATAGAGTGGACTTGGATAAGGCCAAACATAATTTTGGATATGACACAAAAAATTATGATATACAAGTTTTATATTTACTTCAGCCGATCTGTTTGTCTATTTCGTGTCGAAACTGTAAAAGTTTCCGATTTGTGTTCTTCAAAAGAAACACATAACCATAACGTGATGCCACATTCATAAGGTCATGAAATATTCATATCCACATCTAGCCTAGCTAGACATGGGCCCACTTGCTTCACTATGAACTAGGGCTAACAGATCGGTGACATTTACACTTTTACCAAGTAAATAGTGTTTTAGGCACATTGCCCAATAAACTAGATTTGTAGACTTTATTTGAATGGAATCAAATCAGTCTTAGTATCCACTCTTCAAAAGTGTGGATATACGATTCTTTTAATTGTGTCCCAGACAACAATGCCACAATATGTTTCTTCTGATCAAATCAGTTTGAGCTATTTGTTTGTCATTATATACGTTTGAGATTTAATTATATTCAAAATATAAATTCTGTCATTCACATCTAATGTGTTTATCTCAATATCATCTTTATATAATAAAACACACTTTAGTGTTCTAGAATATAAGGTTCACCCGCAGCGGGTTTAAACACTGATATAGAGGTAATGTTCTAGTCAAACTAGTTACATTATAACAGTTCCCTAATTTAAGTACACACCTGAGGGTAGTGCCTAAAATTAGGTATCTACGGTTAAAACAGCGACTTTCGTCCCGTTTCCAATTCGCAGATAAATCTCAATTGAAGTCAGTATCCTGCTCATAGCAGATTCTGAACATCAATATATATTTATGTACCACACTAAGTATTTAAAATCCAATTTTAATACTAGTAGTGAACATAATGTTGACAAACATATTTGAAGTCAGAGCCTTGCCCGTCTTCAAATCTTCATGTCTGCTATGTCCAAACGGCAGTCACGCTTCCGCGATCCCGTTTGGCATATTTTGGCAGATATTTTTGGATATGTCATTTATCTTCCCAGAAGATTATAATGATTTTGCTTTTGCCAGTTTCAACACTCCATAAGCCTTTGGCCAAGCCTTGGCCTTCTAGAATATCGAAGTAAGGTGCGCCTTGCGCTACTTGCCTTATTACAAACTTTGACTTTATCTCCTTGAGAATAGTCATTAATTCTCCAAGAATTATTTATTGCAATTTTAGTACTTCTAAAATCTAAATATAGATTTATGAAGATCCTTCAATTTCTTTATCATACTTTAAGGATCAAATCCTTAGTTCTGATTCAGAAATTAAGGAGTCTACTGCGACAAGCTTAATGGATTAAGCACTAAAGTTATCATTACATGATCTTCCAAATATTATGCTCTACTATTTGCTTAACTCCGGGCTTAGGCATAATATGTTATTTTATCAAATAAAGTAACTTATTATTTTCCAGAACCATCCTGAAATTATTCCCAATTTCAAAATTAAATCATTTAAATACATTTTCCCTAGGATTATGTTTTAAATGTCAATCTTTCAATTTCTATCTTGATTTTAATAGTCCAACTATTTAATCAACGATTTAGGTACTATTTATTATAATGATTACAATAGTCCAACTATTTAATCAATTATAATTTAATAGATTAAAATCAATTATATTGATTACTATAATCCAATTATAAAATCAACTATAAATGAATAGTTTGAATATAGTCCAACTATTTATTAAAACAACAATTAAATATTAGTCCAACTAACATTTAATATATATGACGAATGATATTTGTTTTGAGCGCATATGACAAGGAATTAAACGAATATTGTAAATTCAATTCTTGCCTCTCACTATTTTTCGGCGAGCCTCTAACCCTCTGTCGAGTACTCGGGAAACCGTGTTTCCTAGTGGGCTAGGATCCCGTTAAATATCACACAATCTTGACTTTGGCCAACAAATTGTATGATAATTAACTAGGTAGATCTCTAAGATCGATTGGATCCAATCCAATTCCTAGATACGGTAGGGGGACATCCAAGTCAGAAACATATATCTTATATATGCCAATATATCCAATGTATTACCTAACCTTTTTCCTCTGAATCAACTAAGCCTTGGCTTTGGCACAATAAACTTAGTGATCCCAGTTAAGCGCGACCCATTGACCATGGAAAGCTTCGTAATCAATGTCGATGGAAAAGAAGTGGTCTTGACTTTGGCCAACAAACCACAACTTGGACAAGACACCAATATGGAACAAAGCCTTCGTGATTCAAACACATCCTTGACGGACAAAGGCCTTGACTTTGGCCAACAAGCCAATGCCAGTCTCGGATCTTGAGTGAGAATCACTCAATGGAAGGAAAAACGCTTAATATTTTGCGAGGGTTTTTCGAGTGCAAATTGGCAACCAATTTATTATCTTTGTTAAGGTCTCATCATCATACACCCTTAAACATGCATTCTAAACACATAATAAAGTGCATATGAAAAATAATAATGATATGCAGATGGATACTTTACACATTGATCCTAGATCAAATCTCTCCATTTCTCTCTCCCGCTAGCACATGTATTACTTCTACCCGTTTCACTACACTTCTAAAGAAACCTCATAAACATTGAGGGGAATAGGTTAGAAGAGAATACAAAGAATATGGAGGTATAAGGATGGACTCGCAGGTCCAATTTAATAAATCAAATTTATTACAACAATTTCTAAAATTGTCCCACCCATCTAATATCCATCTGATATACATTATTCATGCATCGCAACCATGTATTCACACAAGCATGTTATCAATCAATCTAATCAAATTAATTAATCTGATAATTAGTGATCATCCAATGTTCAAACAACGATTTGATTTTGCTCGAGTCAAACTAGTTTTGCGAATAAGTACTCAAAGTACGAATTCTCGAATTAAATTAAACTATATCATTAAATCCAATTTAATATGCATTCAATTCTAATTCACTATTTAATTCCAAATTAAATACTACACTTTAATTACGAACCTTTACGACTTAAATTCCAAATTTAATTGCTACGGGTCTCAAAGCCCGATTAACGTCCAACGTCAATTTAATTAAAGTCCAATGGGCTTTTAATTAATTTCTTAAGGCGTGGACTTTTGGTCAACTCGGGTCAAACCGAATAACCAAAATCCAATCCGGGAATTACCCCATAAGCCCAGAAATCAATTTTGGCCCATTAGGCCCAATTAAACTTTAAAGGTCCATTAAGTCGCATTTGGGCTTTATGGAGGCGGTTTTGGGCCCAATTGGATCCAACCAATTTAGCCTAAACCCAACTTTGTACAACAAAGCCCAATAAGCCCAATTACAACACAAAAGCCCAAATACAATTTTAAGGCCCAACATAATTAATCACAAAAATCCAATTTCATATTTAATTAATCTAAAGTGTATATCATGATTAATCACCCAAATTAACATTTCTAAAACAACAATTTATACAATTAATCATGCTCATTTTCATAATCACATGTCCAACATATTTTGATTAAAATCAAACCAATAATTATATGCTCAAAGTCTCGGCCAAGTGGGATTTTCCAAATCAATTTAGTTTCAATCAAATTAAATCCGCAATCAACATTTCCCGAATGATTCTAACTCATCCAATGAATCAAAAATCAAAAATCCAAGACTAAATAAGGCACTTATCATTCGGCCAAGCCTACTCAATTTGGGGAAAAATGTTCCAAATACAAATTCATGAAATTGATCCAATCAATATTCAATTAAACATGTATTAAGCATACTCAAACATCCAATTCATTCAAATCATGCTCAAATACAAATTACCCAAATTTTAAGCCCTAAACTTTTTCATGCTCAAACCTTGCTCTAGATGCCATTGTTGGTTTCTATTAAGGTCCCAAGATCAATAATAAGCATGAAATAAGTGCGAATACAAATCAACGAAGTTGCGGAATACTCACATCGATCGGTTGAGCGACGCGGAGATGAACAAAACTGAAAAATCTGCTCATAGAAGGTCACAATAGTGACAAAAACAACTCACTGGTTTGGCGTCGATTTTGGTCCTTCGTCAAGCTCCAAGCTTCGTCAAACGACTCCCGGCTCATGGGTGGACTTCCCTATCACCTTCGCATGTCTCTCGGAGTGCTAGCTCTTGTGATTTTTGTCACAAAAACCACACACTCTTGCTCCCCAACTCACGGTTTTGACAGAAAACCAGTGAGCATTTTGCCCCTCCATGGGCGTGAATGATGAAGAGAGAAAGAGATGAGAGAGTTGTGTTTGGTTGGAAGAAAAGTGTATCTAATACACAACAATTAATTTCCAAAATTAATTACACATTTTCTCTTTCCAAAAGTCAAGCCTTTAAGGCTCCAACCACCAACATCAACTCCATCAATCCATCAATCAGTGAATAGTGACTGGCGTCAATCACTCAAAGTGAAAGACATCCATCACTTGATTGACGAATGATGTGACGCTAGATGCGACTAGAGATTTGACGCTTGATTTGACTTGCGTGCCGCACTCGAATTCGAAATGCGAATGCGCTCGCAAATAATCCCGGGCTCGGGTTCGTTAATTCCAAATTAATGAATTTTCTGTTGCGTCGTAATTAAATGATTACGCCTAGCGAAATCACTATTCACGTCGCTAACGAATTAATTCTAAATTAATTCGCTCGCCCGAATTAATATCTAATTTTAATTCCGCGTCGAAATCCAATTTGGTTTAATATATCAAATATATTAATTTCTCAATTAATTCCAAATTAATCGTTCTCTCTCTTTAAATGATATTTTATCCCAGATAAAATATCTCCGCAATTAATCCCAGATTAATTTTCTCTCTCATCTTCTAATTAATCCCAGATTAATTTAGAGTGCGAGTCATACGTCATCGGTGAATCTGTGGGAAGCGACCCATGAGATCCCCGTATATGTTGGCAGTAAATTCGATCGTTGGACTATCCGAACATGTAAGTACCAAGTACTACGTTTATACCGATTTACAAGACAAGGTTGGCCTCTAGCAAAGAGCCATGCCTACCCAATTCTCCGGAAATATCCTTACAGGAATAAAGGATCTATATCAGGCGTAGTATACGTAGTATTGCGTATTTCTGTCCAGTATCGAATGATCACGTGCTAGGCCTGGGGCTGGAATTGTGTCTGCCCCATACGAAGCACATGTCGGATGTCTGGTAACTAGTCTCTGTAATCGGATAAACATGACCTTGTCATTTTATCCCGATGACTGCAGTACTTAAGAGTACTAGTACCGTATCCTATGTGACCATCATCTCCATATAACTGGAGTGACACTTCCGTCTTGACATCACACCCAACACAGTACGATTCTCAATATACCCAGCATTGGCGTACACAGAATCTGTTAAAGCCCTGGACGACCGCAACCAAAATATATTGATTGTCGTAAGTCATAGCGGTGCAAGTCTCAAGTTAAGACCAAATAAACCTACCATGATTTCAGACTTCCATACACACATAGTCATACTACCAATGGAATTCCGAGGGGGTCTATCCAGAGCGAAGTTGTTTCCCATACCATCGGTAAAACACAACCTCCTATTACACTTGCATGAGTATCCTATACCCAAATATATGAGAACTATGCCGTTGTGCCCTCACAACGCGCACAAGTGCAATACTAGTCTTTTACGTATTTATCGATATCCAATCTCGATAATACTTTGACTATGGATATTTAATGATTTATCCTTCATGGACTGATATTGTCTCATATCATTCTCCGTCTAGGAACAAATCACAGGGACCTCCTATCATTTATACATCTTGGTGATCTAATCACAAATCATAAGAGTGCAATCTCCTTTGTCACATAGTTAATTTGTACAACAACACCATGATCTGTACAAATAGTGACGCTATAGGTCATAATTGTCCAACAATCTCCCACTTGGCCTATAGCCAGTCACTCGAGTGTCTTACACCCGAACTATGTACGGTTGGCTCAAACTGCTGAGAAATGTTTTCGTCAGCGGATTTGCATGATTATCATCTGATGCTATTTATTCGATCATCACATTGCCACGATGTATGATCCAAACGAATCATATGAATATCGAAGTATTTATCTGGATCGTTGATGCGACCATTAATTCTTTAGCTTGTGCTCAAGCCTAGCTCAGCTGCTAACAGAATTATATCTAATCTAATTAGATTTTGTTATCGACCCAAATGGCTTCTATTGCTGCCTCAGCTGCAGCAATAACCCACATTTGTTTTTTATTCGGTAACAGTATCTTGCTTGGAAGATTTCCAGCTCACTGTTCCGTTATTCAAACTGTAAAGTACCGTCTGCGACTTATAGTCGTTTTATCGGTTTGGGAAACTTGCTACATTGATCTCAGTCACTTCAAGTCCTCATTCTCCATAGACTAAGACAACATCCTTAGTTCTCTAAGATACTAACGGATGTTCTTAACATCAATCCAGTGACTATCACTAGGATTGGCCTGTTTGTGAATTCATATGCTCAAAGCGTATAAGACACCAGGTCGCGTACATTTTTCAATGTACGGTTTCACGGAGAGTTTTTCTCGAAAGCCAAGCTTTCACCGATTGTTTTTATGGGAATATCATTTCCAAGAAATGACATATTATCATTATTTTATAGGACATCCACTGTCAGTGCGCTCCCACTAACCCTCTTATATACACAAGAATCATTTCGTTTTGAATTAAATCATAAACTATTATGATTACATCAAAACGGTAATTCCAAGAACCTAATGTTTGCTTCAATCCAAACATGGATCGAATAACCTTCAATTGTCCAACATCTCTAAGTCCAGAAATGTTCACCATATAAGTCTAGCTCATATGTACATAATTCGGCCACCTCTGAATTCGTGATGAACACCTACGACCTCTCTGAACTATACAAGTCGAGGTCATCACATATATTTTTAACAATCCCTTCGTCGTAAGCAAGATGAGTTGTGCTTAGGAAACATAGATTACACCGTCAAGTTTTTGAGGCGCACATCTCATATTGTCGACATGTCCACGATTCCTTACAACTTATCAGACCACCATTTCTCACATATGCGATCCACCATAGGTGATCTATCATCTTTGGTCAAAGTCTTAAAAATCGTGACTTACTCACATGGATACCTAAACCCCTTATGGTACATATACGGGCAGACAGGTCCTATCTTGATACATACTTGATTAATGAGTGTATCGATCCACACCAAATGAACATCTAGCGGTCAGACCATGAAAGGTCTTTGACATATATGGCATCAAAGTGTGGAGGATAACATACAAAATCTGTTAGGGATATGCCATATACCCAACTTGTGGATGGGCTATATATACATGTATTTGTAATATTTTCATTAATTAATAAAATGACAATCTTTATTATACTTGTCTTACATAACTTATATGACTCATCAACACTGTAATAAAGCCATTTGAGTAATAAGACGATGGCTTCCACGCTTTATGAGAATCATTACTCTTAAATATTCATAGTCATAGTTTTGTGAATAATCTGGGCGTTCAAAAAGCGGAGAGACTAGCATGATGATATGATCCGCCCTTAAGTGGGGTAGCCGATCTCATAGGCTACTAGCGGAGATCCGTCCGCTTGGTGTATCACATGGATGCATGAGTTGCTCGTGTCCATCGAACTGACCGCTGAAAGTTTTCATATGGAGTGTTTATCACATGTGTCTGTGAGAACTTTCATGTATCAATTATATGACTAGTCCTTAGACTTGAGGTCGTTACAATCTTATGTGTGGATCAAATAACTTTGACATTCTCCTTCCCCAGTTTAAAAGATCCGGTCATAAGGGTATGATTGGGTCATTTGTTGAAACACATGAAGTTTGTAAAGATACAACAGAGAATCGCCACTCTCTCGGATAATATTTTCTTATAAGAGTAGTATTCCAGTTCGCAGGTTGATATGTGTGATCAGTGCTTGAGACGTGGCCACATCGGAAGAATCATGTGAGATTCTTGGGTTAGCACGATTCATGACACTATCAACATCGAACATTTGACCATATGGTAGACACTTTTTGTACCATAGGTCAATAAGTGGGGATATAGTGAGGCGATGGACCGTATCATATGTAAATCCCATACATAATGGGTATATATATCTTTCCTTCTCATTTGGGGGCCTTGGCATGTTGCTAGATGTCAACCTTGGTCATTGAAATCGATCGACCATCTGATCGGAGGATAATTTATGTTCGATTAAATTATCACGATTTATTTCATGTCCAACTTGAGGGGAACCCAAAAGGTCACACACAACAAAGTCGAAATCGATTGTTAACAGTGCACAGTACAAATGTAACAGAATATATGATTGCTGTAGGAATTGTTTATAAATGGTTCAATGTATTTAATTATTGAACATATCATTTATGAGGTTCCATAGTGGCTTAGGGATTGGTGAATGACGATGGGGGCACTTTGGGAATTGGAATAAAAAAAATTACTATTTACATGAATAGTAACTTTTTTTTTGTTATTTGTTTTGAATTCCAATTCGGCCCAAACTCTTATTAGGGTTTTATAATCTCATTAAACCACTAAATTAAGATCCAATGGCTAAGATTAAATTAGCTTTTATCCCACATCGGATTTTTAATTAATTTTGTTGTCTTTGGAGCATTATATAAACCCAAAGAATTCTTCACAAATTTTTACACTAAACCTTTCATATCTTGGGTTTATATAAGTGAGCAACTCTAAAGTTTAAGAGTAAGCCACTGATTTTGAGGATCCTTAAGTCTAATTGACTAGATGAACCTCGAGTTAAAAGTTTTAAGGTATTTGCCTAGGCTAGCACCAAGGGCAAAATACCCGTGCACTCAAGGCGTAGTCTTGCCGTTGAGTTTTGGCTTTGGTGTGTGCATCTTTGGAGGCCACACACTTGGGTGGCTCTTTGGAACGTGGAAGAGCTTGCTGAGTTCGAGAAAAGCTTGTAGATTGGAGGGAGGACAAGAGGAGTCTACGGTTCAAGTAAGTCTTTTTCTTTCTTTATTTTATTTAGAGTTCTTATGATAGTTAGCATGTTTAGGTTTATGTTCTTTGCATGTTTTATGAGTTTTATGCTTAGAATATATAGTAACATGTCTAGCTTGTAAAATAATCAAAACAAATGGGTCTTGGGCAAAGGGAAAGCTGCATAATAATTTTTATTTTCCGCTGCGCACTCACGGCCGCTTCCTAACAGTGGTATCAGCGCGCCGTTTTTGTTTTGATCAGTTCTCACTCGTTTGAACTCAAAATTGGGTGTTTAAAAGCTAGTTGGAAAGCTAACACCCTGAAATTAATTCAAAACGAAGATAATTCTTGTGTATATATAAGAAGGTTAGTGGGAGCGCACTGACAATGATTGTCCTATATAATGATAATATATCATTTCTTGGAAATGACATTCCCATAATACAATCGGTGAAAGCTTGGCTTTCATGAAAATTCTTCATAGAATACTTGGGAGAGGCAACCTTTATTCTAGGAATAAGGATCTACTTGGATAGATCTAAATGTTGTTGACATTCTCTGAGAACTTGTACATTGAAAGATATGTATATGACATGGTGTCTCATATGCTTTGAGCATAGGAGTCACAATCAGGCCAATCCAAGTGATAGTCACTGGATTGATGTTAAGAACATCCTTAAGTATCTTCGATGAACTAAAGATGCTTTCTTAATCTATGGAGAATGAGAACTTGAAGTGACTGGGTTCACCGCTGCAAGTTTCCAAACTGAAAAAAACGACTATAAGTCGTAATAAGGGCACTATATAGTTTGAATAACGGAACAATGAGCTAGAAATCTTCCAAGCAAGATACTGTTTCCGAATAAACAACAAAAGTGGAATATTGCTGCAGCTGAGGCAGCAAAAGAAGCATTTTGGATCTATAATAATCCTAATTAGATTAGGTGTAGTTCTGTTAGCGGCTGAGCTAGGCTACAGCACAGGCTAAATAATTATTGGTCTCATAAATGATCCAAGTATATACTTTAACTAATTCATCTGATTTGTCGGATCATACATAGTGGCGATGTTATGATCGAATAAATCGCATCAGATGATAACCTTGCAAATCCACTGACGAAAGCAGTTTCTCAGCAGAAGTTTGAGCGACCCGTACATAGTTCAGGTGTAGGACAGTTGAGTGATTGGCTATAAGCCAAGTGGGAGATTGTTGGACAATTATGACCCATAGCATCACTATTTGTACAGAACATGGTGTTGTTGTAAAAATTAACTATGTGACAAAGGAAATTGCACTTTTATCATTTGTAATTGGATTACCGGGATATATAAATGATAAAAGTCCATATGATTAGTACCGGATTAATAAGATATGAGACAATATTAATCCATTAAGGTTTAATAATTAAATATCCCTAGTCGTAGTATTATCGAGACTGGACATCGATAATGTAAAATAGACTAGTATCGCATTTGTGCGCGTTTTGGGAGCATAACATCATAGTTCTCATATATTTAAGTATTGGATACTTATGCAAGTTGATAGGAGGTTGTGTTTACCGATGGTACGGGAACAGCTTCGCTCTGGATAGACCCCTCGGAATCCCATTGGTAGTATGACTATGTGTCTATGGGAATCCGAATTATGGTAGGTGTATTTGGTCTTAACCTGAGACTTGAATCGCTAATACTTGCGACAATCAATATACTTTGGTTTTGGTCGTCCGGGGCTTTAACAGGTTCTTTGTACGCCTCTTCTGGGTATATTGAGAATCGTAGTGTATTGAGTGTGATGTCAAGATGGAAGTATCACTTCAGTCATATGGAGATGATGATCACGCAGGATACGAAACTAGTACTCTTTAGTTTTGCAGTCATCGGGATAATATGACTAGGTCATGTTTATCCGATTATAGAGACTAGTTACCAAAGATCCGATATATGCTCCGTACTGGGCAAACACAATTCCAGCCCCAGGCCTAGCATGTGACATTCGATACTGGATCGCAATACGCAATACTACGTATACTAAGCCTGACATAGATTACATATTCCTTAAAAGAATATTTCTGGAGAATTGGGTAGGCATGGCGCTTTGTTAGAAGCCAACCATGTCTCGTAAATCAGTAAGAATATGGTATCGGGTACGTACGTGTTCAGATCGTCCGACGACCGGATTTACTGCCAACATATCCATGGATCTCATGGGTCGCTTCCCGAAGATTCACCGATGACGTATGACTCACACATAATTAATCTGGGATTAATTAGAAGAGAGTGAAAATTAATCTAGGATTAATTACGAAGAATTTTACCTGGGATAAAATTCAATTAATAGAGAGAGAACGATTAATTCGGAATTAATCGATTAAAATAATATATTCGATATATTAAATGAAATTAGATTTCATAACGGAATTAAAATTGGATTTTAATTCAGGCGAATGAATTAATTTAGAATTAATTCGCGAGCGACTTTAATAGTAATTTTGCTAGGCATAATTATTTAATTAAATTTGATTTAATTACGTCGTAACGGAAAATTCGTTAATTCAGAATTAACGAACCCGAGCCCGAGATGTGTTTGCGGGCCCACTTAGATTTTGAATCACATGGGGCCCACATGTCACATCCCAAGTCACATCACTTGTCATTCTCATCACTTTTTGGTGATGGAATTTGGTGATGAAATGATGGTGACTTGTAAAACACACAAGTGTGTAAGAAATGAATGACCTTTACCAAATATTTGGTATATTTTTTTTCTTTGATTTTGGAAATCAAATTAACAAGTCAACAAAGTCATTCACTTCCTTCTCTCCCTCACCATTCACGCCAAATTGGTTTTCCCTCTTTTCTCCATCTTGGTCGAGAGTTGCTCTCTTCCAAAGGCTAAAAAATTGTTGCAATTTTAGTGCTAGCACACATCAAAGGAGTAATACAAAGGTGTTAGGGACACTAACCCTTGAGTTTGGAATTCAAGATCAAGCTTGGAAGGTCAACATACATCAAATGAGAAGCTTGGAGCAACATCAATGGAGGAAAAATTTTGTTGTCTACACATCCACTTAACCAAGCATTGTAAGTATTTTCCGCTACTTTACTTTGTGTATTCACATGTTTTATGCTTAATGATCTTGGTTATTGTTCTTAGAGAACCCAACAACTTACGCATGGGTAATGGAGCAAATTTGGTTGCATTGTGCGTGGGGACTTATTCATTAGTTTTGTCGAATGGTTTAGTTTTAGACTTAGAAGATTGTGTTTATGTACCTTCTCTAGTAAAGAAAATCATTTCAATTTATTATTTATGTGATAAAGGCTTTTCATGCCTAATAAGTTGTAATGAATGCTCTATTTATTTCAATGAAATAAAATATGGAGATGGTATTTTCAATAATGGTATCTATGTCTTACAAACTAACAAAGAATGTTCAACCTCTAATATATACAACGTTAACTCGAATAATCTCAATGAATCACTTCTATGGCACAGTCGCTTAGGTCATATCAATGAAACAAGATTAACTAAGCTACATAAGGATGTGTATTTCAAACCCTTAAAATATAAACCTTATGGAACTTGTGAGTCTTGTTTACTTGGTAAAATGACCAAATTACCCTTCAAAGGTAAATGACAACGTACAACGGAGACATTAGAACTCATACACTCTGATGTATGCGGACCAATGTCAGTCACCGCTAGAGGTGGATTCTCCTACTCCATTACCTTTATCGATGATCATTCACGATATGGGTATGTGTATCTTATGCGGTATAAATCTGAAGCCTTTGAGAAATTCAAAGACTTCAAGGCTGAAGTAGAAAACCAGCTTAATAAAAGTATTAAGTCACTAAGGTCTGACCGAGGCGGTGAATACTTAAGCAACAAATTTCAAGATTACTTGATAGAAAATGGCATTGTTTCCCAGTGGACTCCTCTGGAACTCCACAGCATAATAGGGTCTCCGAAAGGAGAAATCAGACATTATTAGATATGGTCCGATCAATGGTGCCAGACACGGATCTACCTCTTTTATTTTGGGGTCTTGCTTTAGAAACTGCAACACTACTACTAAACCAAGTTCATTCCAAGACTGTTAGTCAAACACCATATGAGTTATGGTCTGGGAAACGTCCTAGTCTTAGTTATCTAAGAGTTTGGGGATGTGACACATATGTCAAGCTCACACAAACTAACAAATTGGATGATAGGGCAGTTAAATGTAAGTTTGTAGGATATGCCTTGAACTCAAGAGCATTCGTGTTCTACTTCCCAAATGAACAAAGAACATTTGTCTCACGAAATGCTAAATTTCTAGAGAATGAATTCCTTCTCAAGAAATATAGTGGGAGTAGACTTGACCTCGATGAGGTACGAGAAGAACAAACTAACATAGAACTAAACCACATGCCCCTTAAAAGGGCAGCGACGGAACAACCACAAAGTTATGAACTCAGAAGGTCTGGTAGGGAAAGCCATGAGCCTGAAAGATATGGTTTCCATATTGTTGAGGAACATGATCAGGTCATTGATAATGATGATCCCACCAGTTATGATGAAGCAATGCGTGACATTGATTCAGTTAAGTGGCTTGAGGCCATGAAATCTGAAATAGACTCTATGTATCAAAATCAAGTCTGGGACTTGGTAGATGCACCTGAAGGGATAAAACCCATAGGCTGCAAGTGGATTTACAAGCGTAAAACTGATGTAGAAGGCAACATCCAAACCTATAAGGCTAGGTTGGTGGCGAAAGGTTATAGACAAATCCAAGGAATTGACTATGACAAAACCTTCTCACATGTTGCAATGATAAAGTCCATTCGAATTTTACTGGCACTAGCTGCACACTTTGATTATGAGATTTGGCAGATGGATGTCAAAACAGCTTTCCTTAATGGGAACCTCGTAGAGGAAGTCTATATGACACAACCTGAGGGGTTTGCATCTAAGGATGATCATAATAAATTATGCAAGCTTAAACGATCCATTTATGGACTCAAGCAAGCCTCCAGAAGTTTGAATATATGATTTGATGAGACAATCAAAGAATTTGACTTCATCAAAAATGTAGACGAGCCTTGTGTTTACAGGAAACGTAGTGAGAGTGCTGTTGTATTTCTTGTATTATATGTCGATGACATATTAATCATCGGGAATGATATTCCAATGATGCAAGCCACCAAGCAATGGTTATCTCAGAATTTCTCCATGAAAGATTTGGGAGAAGCAGCCTACATCCTCGGCATTAAGATCTACCGTAATAGATCTAAGAGGTTGTTAGGACTTTCTCAATCTACGTACATAGATAAAGTTTTGAAAAGGTTCAAAATGGAAGATTCAAAAAGAGGTAATTTACCTACTTGTCATGGAATCAAATTATCTAAGGAGCAATGTCCATATACTCATTCAGATAGAGAGCGTATGAGTAGGATCCCTTATGCTTCAGCAATTGGATCGATCATGTACGACATGCTATATACAAGACCTAATGTCTCTTATGCTCTTAGCATAACGAGCAGGCATTAGACAAATCCTGGTGAGCAACACTAGGCAGCTGTCAAAATAATCCTCAAGTATCTGAGAAGAACTAAGGATGTGTTTTTGACATACGGAGATTTTTCTGAGATAAAAGTCATTGGTTACTATGATGTGAGCTTTCAGACCGATATGGATGACAACATATCGCAAACATGATATCTGTTTACTTTAAATGGCGGTGCTGTAAGTTGGAAAAGCTTAAAGCAGTCAACTATAGCGGACTCCACCACTGAAGCCGAGTATATTGCAGCTTCTGAGGCAGCTAAAGAAGCATTCTGGATAAAGAAGTTCATCATAGAGTTGGAAGTGCTTCCCGCGATAAAGAATGGTGTCACGATGTACTATGACAACACGGGCGCCCCATTGCTCAATCAAAGGAACCAAGGTCCCACCAGAAATCCAAGTATGTACTCAAGCGATTCCATCTCATCAGGGAGATTGTTGAGAGAAAAGAAGTTATTATAGAGAAAATACCCACAAAGATAATCTTGCAGATGTTGGACAATTATGACCCATAGCGTCACTATTTGTACAGATCATGGTATTTTTGTACAAATTAACTATGTGACAAAGGAGATTGCACTCTTATCATTTGTGATTAGATCACCTAGATGTATAAATGATGAGAGGTCCCTATGACTTGTTCCTGGACGGAGAATGATATGAGACAGTATCAGTCCACGAAGGATAAATCATTAAATATCCCTAGTCAGAGTATTATCGAGATTGGACATCGATAAATACGTAAAAGACTAGTATTACACTTTGCGCGCGTTGTGGGCACAACGGCATAGTTCTCATATATTTGGGTATAAGATACTCATGCAAGAAGAGGTTGTGTTTTACCGATGGTACGGGAAACAGCTTCGCTCTGGATAGACCCCCTCGGAATTCCATTGGTAGTATGACTATGTGTCTACGGAAATCCGAAATCAGGGTAGGTGTATTTGGTCTTAACCTGAGACTTGCCCGCTAATACTTGCGATAATCAATATACTTTGGTTGAGGTCGTCCAGGGCTTTAACAGGTTATGTGTATGCCAATACTGGGTATATTGAGAATCGTAGTGTGTTGGGTGTGATGTCAAGACGGAAGTGTCACTCCAGTCATATGGAGATGATGGTCACGTAGGATATGGGACTGGTTCTCTTAAATGCTGCAGCTATCGGGATAAAATGACAAGGTTAGGTTTATCCGATTATAGAGACTAGTCACCAGACATCCGACATGTGCTTCGTACTGGGCAGACACAATTCCAGCCCCAGGCCTAGCACGTGATCATTCGATATTGGACAGAAATACGCAATACTACGTATACTACGTCTGATACAGATCCTTTATTCCTGTAAGGATGTTTCCGGAGAATTGGGTAGGCATGGCGTTTTGCTAGAGGCCAACCTTGTCTTGTAAATCGGTATAAACGTAGTACGAGGTACTTACGTGTTCGGATAGTCCGACGACCGAATTTTCTGCCAACATATCCGGGGATCTCATGGGTCGCTTCCCAAAGATTCACCGATGATGTATGACTCGCATTCTTTAATTAATCTGGGATTAATTAGAAGAGAGAGAAAATTAATATGGGATTAATTGCAGAGATATTTTATCTGGGATAAAATATCCATTAAAGAGAGATAACGATTAATTTGGAATTGATCAGTTAAATTATTATGCTAGACATGATTATTTAATTAAATTAGATATAATTACGACGCAACGGAAAATTCGTTAATTTGGAATTAGCAAACCCGAGCCCGAGATTATTTACGAGCGCATTCGCATTTCGAATTCGAATCCGGCACGTAAGTCAAATCAAGCGTTAAATCGCTAGTCGCAACTAGCGTCACATCATTCGTCAATCAAGTGATGGATGTCTTTCGCTTTGAGTGATTGACGCAAGTCACTATTCATGATTGATGGAAGTGATGTGTGTGGTTGGTGCCAATTATGACTTTAATGGTTTGCTTTTTAAAAGCCAAATTCAAGTGAAATGCATGTGAAATTCACATGTGTGTATAAGATACACAAATTTCTCAAACCAAACACATTCTCTCTCTCCATTTCTCTCTACTCTTCACGCCCAAACCAGTGGGCTATTTTCTTCACTGCATTTTGTGAAAATGCCGAACAAGAAGGGAAGCTAGAGTGGGATTTTGTGGCAAAATCTCAAGTGCTAGCACACTTACGAGACATGCGAAGGTGATAGGGAAGTCCACCCATGAGCCGGGAACCGTTCGACGAAGCTTGGAGCTTGACGAAGTTGATCCGCGAAGCCAAACCAGTGAGCTGCGCACAGCCCACTACCGAATGCACAAGAAGTAGAATTTTGAGTTTTGTTGCTTGCCGCGTCGCTCAACCGATCGATGTGAGTATTCCGCAACTTCTTCGATGTGTATTCGCACTTGATTCATGCTTATAATTGATCTTGGGACCTTAATAGAAACCAACAATAGCATCTAGAGCAATGTTTGAGCATGAAAAAGTTTAGGGCTTAAAATTTGGGTATTTGTATTTGAGCATGATTTGAATAAATTGGATGTTTGAGTATGCTTAATACATGTTGAATTGAAGTTTGATTGGATCAATTTCAAGAAAATGATTTGGAATAATTTTCCCCAAATTTTCTATGTTGGCTGAATGCCTTAGCCCTAAAATGTCTTGGTGAATTTTTGATTTTTGATCATTAGATGAATTGAATCAATTGGGAATGATGATTTAATGTCGATTGTGAGTTTAATTGGATTGAAATCGAATCGGACAAAAATTATCCCTTTATTGCCGAGAGTTAGAGCATGATTTTGGGTTTGATTTTAATCAAAATGTGTTGGACATGTGATGATGAAAATGAGC
>SKCR01047159.1:0-31010 GCA_019454045.1 Zanthoxylum bungeanum
TAAAACAAAAAGTAAAAGCTTTTCTCTCTCTTACATGCAAGACATACGGTCTTCCTCTTTTCCCTCTCTTTTCTTCTCCCTCTCCTTCACGGCTTCAAGTCGATTTTGCTTAAAAATTTTCTGGTTTCACCGAAATTTTGAGAAGCAAATTGAAGAAGAGTAGTGCTAGCACACACATGGGTTATATTATGGTGATAGGGAAACGAATTTGTGAGCTTGGATTTATTTTTGGAGCTTGAAGCTTTGAGCTTCCATGGAGTCATCAATGGCCGAATTTAGAAGGCATCAAAACAGCCCCAACCGAGCATCACAGCAGCTCAATGGAGTCCAAAACCGAGCTTGGAGGGAGGCAAAAACGCAACTTGTTCTTCCTAGCATCAAACCCATCAATGTGAGTATGTATTCCGCCTTACTCCTTTGTGTATTCAACTCGTTTTTTATGCATGTTTATGATCTTGGGACTTGATTGAAACTCAACATCATCATCCTCAATAATATTAATATCCAAATGTGGTGAGATCAGAAACCCATACCTCTCAGGTTGTTTTCTCACTCTCTCTGACCTATGCGGTTCTTATGTATTCGAAGATTGTGGTACAGTCTCATCCCTGGTGAACTGTTCGTGTTCCATTAAGGAATCGATGCCATGAATAATATCACTCTGATTTTCATCAAGTTTTACTTTCCTCCCACTTACCACTGCATTTAGGAATTCCTTTTCGAGGAAAACCGCATGTAGAGCAAAAAATACTTTGTTCTCTTGTGGGTTGTAAAAGTAATATCTTTTGGGTTCAAGTTTGGTACAATCCAAACATTTAACGTATACCCAGCAACCCCAAATCTATAGGAATCAGAAACCCGGTTTCTTTCCTGTCCATATCTCATACGGAGTCTGTTGAACAGACTTTGACGGAACCATATCCAACAAAGTTTGGTTTCTCCATTCGGATACACCGTTTAATTACGGTGCTCGAGGAGGAGTCCACTGTGAAAGAATACCATACTCTTTCAAGTAATCAAGAAACTCATTGCTCAATTATTCTCTACCACGGTACGACCGTAAGGTTTTAATACTTTTACCAGTCTGTTTTTCTACTTCATGAAACTCTTTGAATTTCTCAAAAGTTTCCGACTTGTGTTTGTTAAGATACACATAACCATAATGTGATGCATCATCCGTAAAGGTTACGAAGTATTCATATCTACCTCTACCCTGGCTAGACATGGGTCCACATACGTCACTATGAATGAGGGCTAACAGTTCGGTGGCACGTGAACCTTTACCGCTAAAAGGTGTTTTAGGCATCTTGCCTAATAAACAAGATTCGCAGACGTCATATAAATTTGGATCAAATCCGTCCAAGTACCCACTCTTCGAAAGTGTAGATATGCAAGTCTTGTTAATGTGTCCCAGACGACAATGCCACATATAAGTTTCATCTTTGTTACTTAGTTTAAAGTGTATATCTCCATATCATTTTTATACATAAAACACCCAGTGTTTCTAAATACAAAAGTATACCCACATTGGGCTAATAAAGATACAGATATAATATTCCTAGTCAAACTAGGTACATAATAACAGTCTGATAAGTTTAGTACATGCCCCGATGGCAGTTCCAAAATATAAGTCCCAACGGACAAAATGGTGACTCTAGTCCCATTTCGAACTTGAAGGTCAATCTCTCATGAGGCCAGTCTCCTGCTAATCTGCAGATCCTGCACATCAGTACATATATGAGTACCACAACCAGAATCAAAAATCCAATTTTTAATACTAGAAGTAGACATGTTTATTTCTATAACAAACATATCTGAAGCCAGTGCCTTGCCCGCTTTGATTTCCTTCATCTGCGCCTTGTATTCATGGTAGTCACGCTTCCAGTGACCCTGTTTGTCACACTGCAGGCATACATCTTGGGATTTTTCCTTTGCATTCCCAGAAGACTTTGATGATTTGGCCTTGCCCTTCTTCTTCTTCTTCTTTACACCTCTAGTAGCCTTCGGCCAAGCCTTGGCAGACTGAGATGTTGAAGCGAAGTGTGCCTCGCATTTTTTGCCCTTCAAAAACTCTTTTTCTCCTTCACGCAGCATTTCCATCAGCTATCCAAGAGTATGGTCTTGGTTGACCATATTGTAGTTCATGATGAACCCGCTCCAGCTGTTAGGAAAAGACTGCAAAATCAAATCTATAGAAGTCTCAGCCTCAAAGGTTATGCCTAGCTGATCTAACTGTTCAATGTCAGCAATCATATGCGACACATGGTGCTCGAAAAATGTACCATTTGACATTCGAGAGCGAAAGAGCTTCTTCTACAATTCATACCTTTGCGATTTAAGGTTACATCGATGAAGGTCATTCAAATTTGCCATCATAGTATATGGATCCAATCCCTTGTTCTGGCGACGAAATTGAGGGGTCATTACAGCGAGCATGACAGATTGAATAGTTGAGTGTAATCGCTATGAGTCGTCCAAAGCTCAAGCTCAAGCGGCTGCTCATTTCTGGGCTTAGGCTCGATAGGTCTCTCTATCGTATAGAGTATTCTCTCAGCCCCCAGGACAATCCTGAGGTTCATATTCCAGTTAGGAAAGTTCGCACCATTAAAGACATTTTCGCCTATGATAATGTCTCTAACCCTGATCTTTCCAGCCATCTTAATTGCAATAGTCTAACTATACAATTAACGATTTTTGGGTACAGTCCAACTGTTACAAGAAAATAATAAAATATTAGTCCAACAAATAAATACATAAAATGACGAAAAATAATTTAAAGTGCGTATTGGCAAGTATTTGAACGAAATTGCAAATTCAATACTAGCCTCCCACTATTTTTAAGCGAGCCTCTAACCCTCTGTTGAGTACTCGGGAAACCTAGTTTCGTAGTGGGCTAGGATCCCATTAAATAACACACAACCTTGACTTTGGCCAACAAGCTGTATGATATTTAACTAGGTTGATCTCCAAGATCAATTATATCTCATCCAACTCCTAGATCCGGTAGGTGGACCTCCAAGTCCGAAACATATATACAATATATATGCCAATATATCCAATATATTTTCCTAACTTTTCCTCTGAATCAACTAAACTTTGGCTTTGGCTCAACAAGGTTAATGATTCCAGTTAAGCGGGACACAATGACCTTGGAAAACTTCGTAATCCATGTCGATGAAGAATAAGTGACCTTGACTTTGGCCGACAAATCACAACTTGCCCAAGACATGCGATATGGAATAAAGCTTTCATGGTTCAAACACATCCGCGATGGACATTGATCTTAACTTTGGCCAACAAACCAATGCCAATCTTGGATCTTGAGAAAGAACCATTCAATGGAAGGAAAATGCTTAATATTTGATTGAGGGTTTTTCACGTAAATTGGCAACCAATTTATTATCTTTGATTAGGTCTCATCATACACCTTTAAGAATGCATTCTAAAATCATAATAAGGCGCGATAAATAAAATAATAATGATATGCGGATGGATATCTAACAAATTTTTCCTAGAACAAATCACTCCATTTCCTCTCCTCAGCTAGCACTATTCTAACTTATACCCAATTAGATAATACAATAAAGAAACCTCATTAACATTGAGGGGAATTGGTGGGAAGAGAATTACAAAGAGTCAAGAGATAAAGGCTGGACACGCAGGTCCCATTTTATAAATTCTAAATTTATTACAACAATTTCCAAAATTGTCCTCACCTATCTAATATCCATCTGATATACATTATTCATACAATACATCCATGTATTCACACAAAGCATGTTATTAAATCAATCTAATCTAATTAATTAATCTTTGAATTAAGTGATCATCCAATGTTCAAACAACGATTTGATTTATGCGAGTCCAACTCGTTTAAGAATAAGTACTCAAAGTGCGTATTCTTTAATTATATCGAACTACAATTTTAAATCCAATTTAATTTGTATTCAATACTAATTCTTATTTAATTCCACATTAAATAATTACACTTTATTAATGTGCCTTTACGACTTAGATTCTAAATCTAATCTCAATGGGTCTCAAAGGCCCAATTAACATCCAATGTTAATTAATTAAAGTCCAATGGGCTTTCAATTAATTTCTTAAGGCATGGACTTTGGCAACCAAAGCCCAATAAGGAATCACCCTTTGTCATAAAATTAATTTTTGCCCATTAGGCGTAATTAATTATATTTGGACTTAATGGTATGGTTTTAGGCCCAATTTGGATCCAATCCAATTGTCCTAAACCAACTTGGCCCAACCAAGCCCATTAGGCCCAAATACAACAAATTTATCCCAATTCCAAATTTAAGCCTAATTAATTTAATTCTAATATTCCAAATATCACAATTATTTAATTAAAGTGTATAGCCATAATTAATTATTTCAATTAATATTTCGGTTCCCCACCCGGTATCCAGTGCCACATTGGGCCTAACATTATTGAAGCAAAATCAACTCATAATCATGTTGTTCATCTCACGACAATTCATTCATTTTATCATCAATTTTGATTTCAATCTAATTAAATCACAAATAAATATATCTCATTCATTTTAAACACATCTAATGGTCTAAAAAATCACAATCACTATGAGCCACAGAGGGTAACTTTCGGCCAAGCTAGGGTAATTAGGAAAACATTTTCTAATCAATTTTTCTCCAAATTAATCATGAATAACTCTAAGCTCTCATAATCTAAGCATATCCAAACACTCAATTTGATTAAATCATGCTCCAAGCAAAAATACCCAAATTCAAGATTATGAACCCTAATCAATTTCATGCTTAATTTGGCTCATGATACCATTGTTGGGTTCTGTAAGAATAATTCCAAGATCAATTAAGCATAAAAGATGTGAATACTCGAAGTAAGAATGCGCAAAAATACTTACAACGATCGGTTTCTAGGATGTGTTGAGAACAAAAATTTTCTCCTTTAGATGTTTTCAAAGCTCATCTCTTTGATTTGTATGCTTATGCTCCAAGCTTGATGAATGAATTCCAAACTCTTGGGAATGGTTTCCCTATCACCTTGGATGACTCTTTAAGTGCTAGCTAAGGAAGAAATTTGCAACAAAAGCTTCCCTTATTTCTTTATGGTTCTCGGCAATTGAGAGAAAATTAGAGGGAGAGTCACGCCCAAGTGTGTGAATGAGAGAATTGAAAAAGTGTGAAGTGTACAATGATTTTCCAAAAATCAAAACCATATACCAAATCTCATGTTGGTAAATGTCACTTACCTTTTCAAAATAAAATCAGGAAGTGAGTAAATCAAGCCATCAACTACTACCAACTTCCATCAATAAAAAGTGATGAGAATGACATGTGAAGTGACTTGATGTGGGCCCCACTTTGATTAAAAATCCGAGTGGGCCCGCAAACACATTCCGGGCTCGGGTTCGTTAATTCTGAATTAACGAATTTTCCGTTGCAACGTAATTAAATCAAATTTAATTAAATATTATGCCTAGCAAAATTACTATTAAAGTCGCTCGCGAATTAATTCTAAATTAATTTGTTTCCCCGAATTAAAATCCAATTTTAATTTCGTTATGAAATTTAATTTCATTTAATATATCGATATATTATTTAATCGATTAATTCCAAATTAATCGTT
Source organism: Zanthoxylum bungeanum (assembly GCA_019454045.1). Taxonomy (NCBI): domain Eukaryota; kingdom Viridiplantae; phylum Streptophyta; class Magnoliopsida; order Sapindales; family Rutaceae; genus Zanthoxylum; species Zanthoxylum bungeanum. Next base: position 5,624 of record SKCR01047159.1, read on the forward strand.
CTCTCTCTTCTGATTGAATTTTATCTTAGATAAATTCTCGCTGTAATTAATCCCAGATTAACTCTCTCTCTCTCTTATAATTAATCCCAGATTAATTATGTTAGAGTCAAACGTCATTGGTGAATCTTCGGGAAGCGACCCATGAGATCCCTGGATATGTTGGCAGTAAATCTAGTCGTCAGACTATCCGAAAATGTGTGTACCTTGTACCACGTTCTTACCGATTTACAAGACATGGTTGGCTTCTAGCAAAGCGCCGTGCCTACCCAATTCACCATTGGGTTCGGAATGGTCCCTTACTTATGCCAATTGTAATGAAAGGATTTATGTGATAATGTAACCAATTCTTATTACATACAAGATAATTTAATCAACACACAAGTTTGCACACCCATAAACGTAAATAAAAATGAAGTCAAATGCATAATTCCATAAATGTATTAAACAATGAAGTTCAATAATGTAATTAACAGTAACTGTAAAAGCATTAATAATAAAAGTGGATAATTAAGTACGTAATGTGAAAGAAATAACTAAAGAGGCAAGCATGCATGGAAGTAAACGTGAAGTGATATGGCATAATGAATAGAGATAACTAATAGGATGAATACGAAGCGATAAATAACAAACAAAAAGGTAAACAAAAAAATTAGAAGAAAAAATAGTGTCACCCGGCGCGGCAAAATATCGTGGTAAAGGTAGCATTTTGGCTTTTCCCTTAAAATGAGGATCTTTAATCCATCATGATTAGCCATGCGCAGTAAATTAACAATACATAAATAAATAAAGCAATAACATGTGGAAAGCAAATAACATAATAATAAAAGAGATGCGACCAAGGTCAACATCTATATGGGACCTCGTATGCCCGATTGAATGTATTTAACATTCAATCAAGCATACTTCATCCGGTGCAGCAAAACGTCATGGTAAAGGTAGCCTTTAGGCATTTCCCTCGAATAGAGGACCTTTAATCCATCATGATTAGCCAATGCGCACTAAATTAACAATACATAAATAAATAAAGCAATAACATGCGGAAAGTAAATGACAGAATAATAAAAGAGATGCGACTAAATCCGACACTATATGGGACCTTGTATGCCTGATTGAATGTATTTCACATTCAATCAAGCATACCTCATTCGGCATGGCAAAACGTCGTGGTAAAGGTAGCCTTTAGGCATTTCCCTCAAATTGAGGACCTTTAATCCACATGATTAGCCCATGCGCACTAGATAACAATACATGAATAAACAAAACAATGACATGCGGAAAATAAATAACATAATAATCAAAGAGATGCGACCAAGGCCAACATATATATGGGACCTCGTATGCCCGATTGAATGTATTTCACATTCAATCCAGTATACCTCGTCTGGCGCGGCAAAATATCGTGGTAAATGTAGCCTTTTGGATTTTTCCCTCAAATGGAGGACCTTTAATACATCGTGATTAGCCCATGCGCACTAGATAGCAATGCATAAATAAACAAAGAAATAACACGTAGAATGTAAATAACAGAATTGAAACACATGCAATAAATGAACACAAAAATTAAATAACAAAACGAAACACGTGCATGAGAGTTTCTCAAGCAGTACATGGAGTTATATCCCAAGTACAGGTCGTACTACCGTCCATTCAGATTCGGCTATGGAATTTATGTCAGGGTTTCCATCCGATATACCACAAGAGATAGCACGCAATCATTAACCCAATGTAAATAAAAATTGTAGTGAAATATAATTATGCATTTGAGGGGATAATAATAAATAATCGAAAAGATAAGTAATTAACAAAGGGTGTCCTCAGGTCTTACCTTTTAAGTCACTTTCCGGGAGTGCGTTGGGACGTCTCCGAAAGGATTATATCTTTTTGTTTTTTCCGGTTCGCTGATTCAAAGTTTTGCTCACTGTCTCGCTGTTTTGGTTGCGATTTCCTCACTGTATTTTGGATGATTTTCGCAGCTATTTTGGGTGGTTATTTAGGGAATGTTTTGGGTTATTTTGGGACTCTTTTACTCACTACTTTGGGGTGTTTTTGATACTATTTTTGGATGGTTTTAGAGTTAATTTTTTGGACTGATTTTGTCTCGGTTTTGGGGGCTGCATCGGCTATTATTTGAGGCTTTGTGTTCGGTGTGTGAGTGAGTGGTGTATGCGGGGTTGCTTTAAGTGTGTTTACGTGTCCGTGTGTTTTGTGTGTTGATGAGATGGCTAGTTTGGCATATGGTTTGTTGTTCTGCTTCACGTGGATGAAGGCTTATGGGTGGCTAAGTTCACATGTTTTATGATTTTTTTGTGTTGATTTTGCTTATTGTGTAAGAGTGTGTTTTGACATGTGCATGATTATCAATGGCTTCGGTAAAGGAAGGGTGAGGTATTTGGCTGCATGTTTTTGTGGTCTTGGTTACCGAGTGTGATGTGTTGTTGTGTGTGCATTATTTGTGAGCTGGCCGAGAGGGGAGAGAAGGGCAAGTTAGTTTGGCTCGGTGGGTTAAGTCTTGTGTTGTGGCTGTGTGTGCATTGATTGTAGGGGCGTGGAGAGTCTTATTTGTTTGTTGCCAGTTCGTAAGAAGAGAAAGATGAAGGTTCATTAGGGTTTATTTTGGAGTGAAGGCACGGGCTTATTCATTTGTTTGTTTTGAGAGAGGCGTGAGGCCGTGATAGAGAGAGAGAGAGTTGTGAGGCTGAGAGAGAAGAGAGAGTTGTAAGGGTTCTTTAAAGAAAGAGAGAGAGATAGAACCTTAGGTGTGCTACCGAGTGATTAGAGAGCTGTTTAGGGTTTATTCTTGTTTGTTTCATATAAGTGAGTCCAGTGAGAGAGCCTTAGGTTTTAGTCCTCTTTTTATAATATTGTATCTTAGGGTTTCCTTGCATGGGATTTTAAAACAAGGAAAAAATCATACAATAAAGGGATGTGTTTGTTTAAGGAAAGGATATTTGTATTTTTGGTGGGGGAATTTCTTTAATTTGGTAGGTGATTTATTTAAATTAGGAAGGGTATTTGTTTTAATTTAGGAAGGGGATTTGATTGGATTCGATTGGATTTAAATCTTTGGTAATTATGAAGGTGATTTGGTGGGGATTTAATTTAATTTAGACATGTGTTTTAAATGTGTTGAATATTTTTGGATTGGGCTTGGACGAATTGGGCCTAGAAGGGTTGGATGGGTGTGTGAGGTATGTGGACTTTTATGGGTTAAGGCTAACAGTTAATACAAAGATTTATCGAGAGAACCTGAGGCTAAACAAAAGAATTAAATTTTGATAAGGTATTAATTTTAAATTTTTCCTTCCAACATCCGTTTCACGCGACTTCCGAAACTTATCGGGTAGTGCTTCCATATGAGGCTCATCATCGGGCTTCATGCAAAAATATAGTGCCTACAGTTGCCCCCACGTTGATATGACTTGTGCAGTGTGTGACAGTGACAATCCTATCAAAGTCATGCATGCATTTTTTTACTTACTTACATGGTTTGCCGGCTGTCGTACTTATCGGCTGCTTTGCAAGATACGTCGAACTGAGTTGATATAAGATGATGGTTCATTTCCAAACCGTTTCTGATGTAAGAGGATGGTTCATTTCTGAACTGTTACTTGTTGAGATGGTGGTCCATTTCCGAACCGTTACTGATGAGAGATGGTTCATTTCCGAACCGTTACTTGATAGGTGGTTCATTTCCGAGCCATTACTTGATGAGAGATGGTTCATTTCCGAACCGTTACTTATTTAGAGATGGTTCATTTCTGAACCATTACTTGTTGAGAGATGGTTAATTTCCGAACCGTCACTTGAGTTGAGAGATGGTTCATTCCCGAACCGTTTCTGAAGTCGATGTGGTTCATTCCTGAATCGTTACTTGATGAAAGATGGTTCATTTTTGAACTGTTACTTGAGTTGAGATGGTTCATTTTTGAACCGTTCCTGAGTTGATATAGTTCATTTTTGAACTGTTCCTGACTTGCTCGTATAATCCGCTTTTTTCATTTTTTCCTTAGAAACCTGCAAACACAAAATAAAAATTGCATGTATGTGACATTATGCATGTATGCATGGATGTATTTCCTATTCTGATGGGTTAGGACTTCCTTGTGCTTCTTTGGTGCCCTTCGCCTATTAATGCCTTTAGTCGCCCCCATACCTGCTTACAGTTTTCTCCTGTCAATTCTATTCCACTTCTTACTTGCAATTAAAACTTCCTTGGGGTTTTCACATGTGCCAAGATTGAGTGTCATTGTCGAATTAATATCAAATATGCTCATGTCACGCATGTTATGACGCAAACCGAAAATATTCGAACAAGTAAGCAAAATAATGTCTTTATGACTAATAAATATGAGATTACAAAAATAAACGACTTCATCATCTGCAGTCTTGTCTTCTTCAGTATTTTTGGTTCTTTTGAGTGTCAGATTCTCCGACTGCAATAGTTTTTCTTTATATTCATTCTTCTTTTTGTCACTGATCGGGAAGTTTCCCATGAATCTATCACTTGCCTCGTTTCATCTTCACTACTGCTACCCTATATCTCCATGTAAAAGGCTTGATGTTTGAGGGTTTGGAGGACGATGCTTTTAGGTAGGCCAGAGCTAATCATGTAGGTGGGTGGTGGAACAGCGTGGTAGTTGAGTAGAAGGTTTCTGTGTGTGTTGGGTTGTTCTTTTTCTGGGTCAGGTATTTTATGAGCATCAATGAAGTTTTGGATCTCATGCCTAAGGCGGGTGCAGTTGTCAATTTCGTGGCCTTTCCTATGATGGAAGTGACAATATAGGCTTAGGTCGAGGTTGGGTGGCACACAGTTTGGAAGTGGTTTAGACTATAAGGGTTCTAGGAGTCCTTGCATCTTCAGTTTTTCAAACAACTTTGACAAAGGTCTACCAAGGTTGGAGAATCGTCTATTTTTTATGGCAGTGACCTCAGCAGTAGCGGGCATGGTTCCTGAAGGCCCCCAATAGTCCTTCTATTCTGGCTGTAAAACTTCCGATTCTCGGCTTCCTCCTCCTAGATATCCATGACAGTTTCCCTCAACTGCTGAAAATCGCTAATCATAGAGGTCATCCTCCTCAGCTTGTTATAAATAGATGGCTTGGTGCCCTTAATGATCATCTTGATCTGGTCATTCTACGAGGGCTGAGTCTGCATTTTCAAGAGCTGGCTTCTCCAGCGATCTACATAATCCTTGAAGCTCTCCTCCGGCATTTGTTTGGTGTTCTCCAAGTTACGGAGTGACAAGTCAGTCTACAAATCTATGACATATTGATTCAGAAAAGGCCACTGCTAATGCCCTCCAGTCATCCTTGACCTTTCTCTCCAGGCCATGATACCATACCACGGGCACCCCCTCTAGTGACATCCCGAACATCTTCTGAACCTGACACTTCGACAGACCCACTGAACTCATCACATAAACATATTGTCAGAGATGGACCCTCGGATCCCCGTTCCCATTGAACTTGGCTATGTCAGGCATATTGAACTGCGAAGGCTGCTGCTCTTTGAAATTCATCGCATCGTAGTCTGGAAAATCTTAATGTTTACCTTTCAGCTTGCAGGTAACTGACTCTACCTGATCCTTGAGTTTCTGCAATTCTGCCTGAGACCCGGCTACCTTTCCTATGGCATACTCTGCCATGTCATCATCAAAAGTAGGGATCACATCACTCACCCTATTTGGAGGCTCCTCACGCCTAACATTCTCATTGCTTTCTATTCCCCATGTGCGGGGCACTGCTAGATTGGCCACAGCGGTGGCTAAAGCTTGCAACTGCTCAATAATCTTAGTGACGTTGGTCTCTAATTGATCCATGTGGGAATCCTCATTATCTAACTCTCTCATGTTTGTTAACTATTTTTTAACAAGTCTTTCTTCTTTTCTAACCCAACGGATATCTATGATGGCTGTCGAAACTATGAGTTAGCATGATTCGTGTATGCATGAGATATATAAGATGCATGTTGTTACCAAAACAGAATATATCCTTCCAACCTTATTTCTCCCACACCCGTGGTAAGCTTATTTTGGTTCTAGACGTGGCTTATTCTATACACCGATGCAAGGTACACAAAATCGCTATCTCCTATGCTACGGGGTGAACCTTGGTCACTTCAGTCCATTTCCATCGGTAAAAGACAAAGACCGCCGATCTTCAACATGGACTAAGCCTATTATGGGATCATGTCATTGTCTACAAATGATGAATTGGGCTTTCGACAATCGTGGTCATGGGGATGAACTTAGAGGTATCTAAAAGTATACAAATATGTCATAACAAGGCGTATCATTTCTGGATGAAAGTCATTGTGGATATCGAACTCATGCTTCTAGCATATTTGGATCATGTTTGGATTTTCTAAGCCCATCAAGGTTTTCATACAAGTTGGCCCATTAATATTTTAAAGCTTTCAATCATATTATTGCCAGGTGTAAACTTGTCCCAGTTGAAAAAAGGCCCAACATGTTTACGCTTTTGCAATAACGTGGCTAAACAACTTCAAATGATATGGGGCCCTAGCACAAAGTGGCCCATCGACATTTTAGAAGCTTTTGGCCCAATCGTCATAAGACACAAACTCGTCCCAGTTTAAATGGCCCAACAAGTTCACATCTCATGACAATAGGTCCAAATGAATCCAAATGATGATGGTCCCAAACACAAGCATAAAGGCTTCTATAGCTCATGCAACTATGGTTCATATGCAGGTTTATAAGAGTATAGATAAAGGCTCCCGCCAGTGAAGGGTTGCCCACACTAGGTCTCCCCACTCAAGGGTTGCAGCGACCAAGTGAGCGCACATTTTTTATACCATAAGGTGCCAACAAGTGATGATACCATATAAAGATCTGCCGCTTCGAGTGAAAACGACTTCACGATGCATGAATAACTGTCAAATGGATTCCTCTATTAAATTCCCCAGAGGGAGGTTGGAGGGAACACTCTTAAATACCCTTACCTCTTAGGCTCTTATCGCCTTGGTGACAAGAATAAACAATATATCCTCCAAATTAGTGCATCACTTTAAATATGCTTAAGGTAAGCTTTGAGTAAATGATTATCTAGATGTCTTCATGGCTTTTCCTTTTGGCTATAAAAAGGTAGTTAGTGAAGGAAGACACCAAATTATTATCTAAGTCTAATAATATCACAAGGTTAACTAAAGCAAAAAATCACAAACATTACAAGACATTATTTCGAGGCCGATTGTCTATCCCCAGTGGAGTCGCCAGACTATAGACATGGTACAGAGGTACGGTGACGATGTCCGGGCTCGCAACCCGATTGTGTGTACGGAGTAGCCCGCGGGGGACTAAATCGGATAATAAATGGAGTCGCCATCCAGTGTGAACTGGGAAATGATTTAAGGCCGCACTCACCCCTCACAAGGGAAAACCTCATACCGTTGGGTTTGGAATGATCCCTAACTTATGCCAATTGTAATGAAAGGATTTATGCGATAATGTAACCAAGTCTTATGCAACACATGCAAGATAATTTAATCAGCACACAAGTTTGCACACCCATAAACGTAAATAAAAATGAAGTCAAATGCATAATTACATAAACGTATTAAACAATGAAGCGCAATAATGTAATTAACAGTAATTGTAAAAGCATTAATAATAAAACCGGATAATGAAGTACGTAATGTGAAAGAAATAACTAAAGAAGCAAGCATGCATGGAAGTAAACGTGAAGTGATGCGGCAGAATGAATAAAGATAACTAATATGATGAATACAAAGCGATAAATAACAAACAAAAATGTGAACAACATTAGAAGAAAAAAGGGTGTCACCCAGCGCGGCAAAACATCATGGTAAAGGTAGCATTTTGGCTTTTTCCTCAAATGTAGGACCTTTAATCCATCATGATTAGCCCATGCGCACTAAATTAACAATACATAAATAAATAAAGCAAAAACATGTGGAAAGCAAATAACGGAATAATAAAAGAGATACGACTAAGGCCAACATCTATATGGGACCTCGTATGCCCGATTGAACATATTTCACATTCAATCAAGCATACTTCATTCAGCGTGGCAAAACGTCGTGGTAAAGGTAGCCTTTAGGCATTTTCCTAAAATAGAGGACCTTTAATCCATCATGATTAGCCCATGCGCACTAAATTAACAGTACATAAATAAATAAAGCAATAACATGATGAGAGTAAATGACAGAATAATAAAAGAGATGCGACCAAGGCCGACATCTATATGGGACCTCGTATGTCCGATTGAACGTATTTCACATTCAATCAAGCATACCTCGTCCGGCGCGGCAAAACTTCTGGTAAATGTAGTATTTAGGCATTTCCTTTGAATTAAAGACCTTTAATCCAAATGATCAGCCCATGCGCACTAGATAACAGTACATGAAAAAACAAAGCAATGACATTCGGAAAATAAATAACATAATAATAAAAGATATGCGACCAAGGCCAACATCTATATGGGACCTCGTATGCCCGATTGAACGTATTTCACATTCAATCAAGTATACCTCGTCCGGCGCGGCAAAACATCATTGTAAAGGTAGCCTTTTGGCTTTTTCCCTGAAATTGAGGACCTTTAATCCATCGTGATTAACCCATGTGCACTAGATAGCAATACATACATAAACAAAGAAATAACACGCAGAAAGTAAATAACAGAATTGAAACACACGCAATAAATGAACGCAAAAATTAAATAATTAAATGAAACACGTGCATGAGTGTTTCTCAAGCAGTACGTGGAGTTGTATCCTAAGTACAGACCGCACTACCGTCCATTCGGATTCAGCTATAGAATTTACGTCTGGGTTTCCATCCGATAACCATAAGAGATAACATGCAATCATTAACCTAATGTAAATAAAAAAGGACATGAAATATAATTAAGCATGTGATGGGATAATAATAACTAATCGAAAAGATAAGTAAATAACAAAGGGTGCCCTCAGGTCTTACCTTTTAAGTCAATTTCCGGGAGTACGTTGGGATGTCACCGAAAGGATTAGATCTTTATTGTTTTTTCTGGTTCGTTGATTCACAATTTTACTCACTGTCTCGCAGTATTGGTTGTGATTTCCTCACTAATTTTTGCATGATTTTTGCTGCTGTTTCGGGTGGTTATTTAGGGATTATTTAGGGTTATTTTAGGACTATTTCACTACTTTGGGGTGTTTTCGATACCTTTTTTGGATGGTCCGCGAGCAGATTTTTTTGGCTGATTCTGTCTCGGTTTTGGGGGCTGCAGGGCTATTATTTGTGCCTTTGTGTTCAGTGTGTGAGTGAGTGGTGTATGTGGGGCTGCTTTGAGTGTGTTTACGTGTCTGTGTGTTTTGTGTGTTGATGAGAAGGGCTAGTTTGGCTTAGGGTTTATTGTTCTACTTCACGTGGCTAAAGGCTTATGGGTGGCTAAGTTCACGTGTTTTTAATTTTTTTTGTCGGTTTGGCTTATTGTGTAAGAGTGTGTTTTTGACATGTGCATGATTACGAATGGCTTCGGTAAAGGCAGGTGAGGTATTGGGCTGGATGTGTTTGTGGTCTTGGTTGCCGAGTGTGATGTGTTGTTTTGTGTGCGTTATTTGTGAGTTGGCCGAGAGGGGAGAGAAGGGCAGGTTAGTTTGGCTCGGTGGGTTTAGTCTTGTGTTGTGGCTATGTGTGCGTTGACTGTATGGGCGTGGAGAGTCTTATTTTTTTGTTGCCAGTTTGTGAGAAGAGAAAGACGAATGTTAGTTTAGAGTTTATTTTGGCGTGAAGGCAAAGGCTTATTCATTTGTTTATTTTGAGAGAGGCGTGAGGCCATGAGAGAGAGATAGTTGTGAGGCCGATAGAGAGAGAGAGAGAGAGTTGTGAGGCCGAGAGAGAGAGAGAGTTTTGTGAGGGTTCTTTGAAGAAAGAGAGAGAGGGAGCCTTATGTGTGCTGCGGAGTGATTAGAGAGCTGTTTAGGGTTTATTCTTGTTTGTTTCTTATGAGTGAGTCCAGGGAGAGAGCCTTAGGTTTTATTCCTCTTTTTATAATAGTGTATCTTAGGGTTTCCTTGCATGGGATTTTAAAACAAGGAAAAAATCATGCAATAAAGGGATGTGTTTGTTTAAGGAAGGATATTTGTATTTTTGGTTTGGTAATTTCTTTAATTTGGTAGGTGATTTATTTAAATTAGGAAGGGTATTTGTTTTAATTTAGGAATGGGACTTGATTGGATTTAAATCTTTGGTAATTAGGAAGGTGATTTGGTGGGGATTTGATTTAATTTAGACATGTCCTTTAAATGTGTTGAATATTTTGGATTGGGCTTGGGCGAATTGGGCCTAGAAGGGTTGGATGGGTGTGTGAGGCATGTGGGCTTTTACGGGTTGAGGCTAACAGTTAAAACAAAGATTGATCGAGCGAACCTGAGGCTAAACAAAAGAATTAAATTTTGATAAGGTATTAATTTTAAATTTTTCCTTCCTACGTCCGTTTCCCGCGACTTCCGTAACTTATCGGGTAGTGCCTCCAAACGAGGCTCATCATCGGGCTTCATGCAAAAATGCAGTGCCTACATTGTCATGTCTCCTATTCGCGGGGTGGTAGACTGGTCGCCCCCAGACCGGGATCAGCTTTCTGCTCTTCGCTACTTGCACTGGGTCAAGGTAAATTATGCCCTCTTGAAAGCAGCCTCATCCTTTTGGGATACTGAAAGTCGTGTCTTCTTATTCCTAGATTTTTGAAATATGCCTTCTCTCGGAGGAGTTTGCTGCAATTTTTTGCTTGGATTTTTCTTCTACTACCCTTTCGGCGATGTTGTGTTTATGATGTTTATACCCTCGGGAGGCCTTCGATGTTTTCCTTATTTGCAGGTTCGTACTATCTTTTGCTTAACTGTCATCTCAATAGTTACACATTTTATTGTCCTCAAAGAATGCCCATAAATGAAACCAGAGAACCTTCAAAGCACTCAATGCAACTCAAATATGAGTTTTTGAATAAATGATCTAAGCCAGACTCAAAGTGTATGTGCGCAAAGGTTCTTTTACAACTTGATTCCTAAGTAAGCCAACTCAATGATTTAGTTTAAAAATTGGGATCGATGGGTCAAACCAACCTAGATGTCTCAATTATGTTATGCAATTGCTTTTTCGTACTCAATATGGTATGGTTTTCTTTTTATTTTGTCTCTCTTTCTTTTTTTTTATTCTTTTTTTATTCTTTTTATTCTTTTTTTCAACACACCTACCCTTTAAGGTAGCATTTCTCCTCATGGTGGTCCTAATACTCGCCCATGGGTAGCTTCACGCTTATCGGTTATAGGTGGTTTATATTATTTTTTTTTTTAGATTTTTCTTTTATTTTCAACCATACAATAAATCATAACACAAGCAAATCAGGAGAGACATCTAAGCAAACGGTCATTCATCGACCTGTAATTTCTTCAACTAGTCACATTGCCGATTACTCAGGTTTTCACTGCTAAGAATGTTGGAGTTTCTATAGGTCCCAAGATCAAAACTCAAGCATGAATCATAAGTGAATACAACGACGGAAGTGTGGAATACTTACATCTAGCGGTTGAGCGACGATTTGGGAAACAAAATTCGAAATTCTGCTCACTTTTGCAAGGCAGTGGGCTGCTGTGAATAGTGAATTTCGCCCCTTCTCTTCAAGATTTGAAGCTCCAAGCTTCATTATTTGGCTTCCCGGCTCATGGGTTCACTACCCTATCACCTTGGCATGATCCCGGAGTGTGCTAGCACTCTCGTTTTTGCATCAAAAACGCACTTGCTTCCCCATTAATTTCCTTTATGTCTCACGGCAGTTCACTGCCTCAAGAAAATGGAAATGGCGTGATGATGGAGAGAAAGAAGAAGAGGAGAGAGAGGAGGGAAATGGAGTGATTAGTGTATACGGTTTTGGTGGAACTTTATGCATCAAATGCATTTGAATTTCATTTGAAATTCATTTCACACACATTTGGGTTTAATTCCCAACCACACACATCACTTTATCACATCAAGTCACATCAATCAAGTTGTCAAGTCACATCACTCAAAGTGACAAGTGATTTGACGCTTGATGCGAATAATGATTTGACGCTTGATTTGACGAGCCGCTCTCGAATTCGAAATGCGAATGCGCTCGTAAATATTCTCGGGCTCGGATTCGCTAATTCTAAATTAACGAATTTGCCGTCGCGTCGTAATTAAATGATTACGCCTAGCAAAATCACTATTCACATCGCTAACGAATTAATTCTAAATTAATTCGCTCGCCCGAATTAAAATCTAATTTTAATTCCGCGTCGAAATCCAATTTCGATTAATATATCAAATATATTAATTCCTCGATTAATTCCAAATTAATGTTTCTCTCTCTTTAATCAATATTTTATCCTAGATAACGTGTCTCTGAAATTAATCCCAGATTAATTCTCTCTCTCATCATATTAATCCCAGATTAATAAAAATGCGAGTCATACGTCATCGGTGAATCTTTGGGAAGCGACCCATGAGATCCCCGGATATGTTGGCAGTCAAATCGGTCATCGGACTATCCGAACACGTAAGTACCAAGTACTACGTTTTACCGATTTACTAGACAAGGTTGGCTTCTAGCAAAACACCAAGTCTTCCCAATTCTCCGGACATATTCTTATAAGAATATTTAAGATCTATATCAAGCGTAGTATACCAATTGTATTGTGTATATCGGCCCAATATCGGATAGTCACGTGCTAGGGCTGGGGCTGGATAAGTGTCTGCCCCGTCCGAAGCACATGTCGGATGTCTGGTAACATAGTCTCTATAATCGGATATTCATGACCTGGTCACAATATCCCGATTGGTTACGCAACACTCAAGAGCACTTGTACCGTATCCTGCGTGACATCATCTCCACTATGACTGAAGTGATACTTCCGTATTGACATCACACCCAATACACTACGACTCTCTGATAAACCCAGAAGTGGTGTACGCAGAACCGGTTAAAGCCCTGTACCACCAAGACCAAAGTCTATCGATTATCGTAAGTATTAACGATGTAAGTCTCAGGTTAAGACTATACACACCTACCTTGATTTCGGCCTCCCATAGACACATAGTCATAATACCAATGGGATTCCGAGGGGTCTATCCAGAGCGAAGTTGTTTCCCGTACCATCGGTGAAACACGACCTCCTATCGCACTTGCATAATTATCCGATACTTATATATATGAGAACTATGCCGTTGTGCCCTCACAACGCACACAAGTGCAATACTAGCCTATTCCGCATTATCGATGTCCAGTCTCGATAATACTCCGGCTAGGGATATTTAATGATTAATCCTTCGGGGACTGATACTGTCTCATATCATTCTCAGTCTAGGAACTAATCACAGGGACCTCTCTTCATTTATATATCTATGGTGATCTAATCACAAATGATGAGAGTGCAATTTCCTTGTCACATAGTTAATTTGTACAACAACACCATGATATGTACAAATAGTGACTCTATGGGTCATATTATCCAACAAAGAACCAATAATGAAGTGCTTGCGAGTCTAACATAGATCAATTACTCAAAGTTTCAGATAAAAGCACATCAAGAACTTATCGTTTCAAAGATTACACCCTAAAGCAAACGATTTCATCATTAGACGTATGCCTAACCATTAAGGACTAAAAACAATCAATTTTTTTTTCTTTTTTCTTTTTTATCCTGAATGCCCCCCAATGGTCTTTCTATTCTTGCCGTAAAATTTTCTGTTTCTTGGCTTCCTCTTCCGCGATATCTATGTTTGCTAAACTCTTCTTGACAAGTCTTTCTTTTCTAACCCAACAGATATCTATGATGGCTTTTAAGACACAGGGGTTAGCATGATGCGTGTTTGCGTGAGATGCATGGGATGTATGAGATGCATATGGTCATCAAAACATCATATATCATTTCGACCTTATTCCTCCCACACTCGTGGTAAGTCCATTTCTTTCCTATGTATGGCTTATTTTGTGCATGATGTGGGGTACACAAAATCGTTCTCTCAAATGCTACAGGGTGAACCTTAGCTGCCCCAGTCCCTATCCATCGGTAAAAGACAAAGACCGCCCATTTATAATATTGACTAAGCCTATTATGGGGATCGTGCCATTGTCTAGAAACGACGAATTGGGCCTCCGGTAATCGCGGTCATGGGGATGAACTTGGAGGTATCTAAAAGTATGCAAATATGCCATAACAAGGAGTATCCTTTTTGGGTGAAAGCTAGTGCGGATATCGGACTCATGTTTCTGGCATATTTGGATCATGTTTGGACTTTCTAAGCCTATCAAGTTTTTCATACAAGTTGGACCATTATCATTTTAAAGTATTCAATCAGATTATCACGAGGTGTAAACGTGTCCCAGTTGAAAAGGCCCAATAGGTTTATACTTTTGTGATAAGGTGGCTAAATAACTTCAAATGATAGGGGGCCCAACCACAAAGTGGCCCATCATTATTTTGAAAACTTTTGGCCTAATCATCATAAGATGCAAACTCGTCCCAGTTTAAATGGCCCAATTTTTGGTTTCTATTGATGTCCCAAGATCATTTTAAGCCACGAAATTGAATGAATACTAAAAAGAAATGTGGCGGAAACACACTTACAATGATCGGTTTGGATGTGATGCTCAACAAAATTTTCCTCCAAGATGCTCCAAGATTCGTCCAAGAGAAGCTTTGTTGATGAAGATGATGATGCTCCAAGCTTTAAGGATTCCAAGCTCTAAGATTCGGTTCCCTATCACCTTGTATTGATCCTTAGATTGTGCTAACAAAAGATGAAAGAAAAAATCCAATTTTCCCTCCAATGGAGCTCACGGTTTCATCAAGAAATGGAGAGAGAGATAGTTATGTTTTTCTATTCCTTTTTGGCTTCAAAAACCGTATATCATGAATTGAAAAACAATTACCAAATATTTGGTATTAACTTTCAAAAAGTCAACAAGCATTTTGGCTCCAATTTTGGCATTAAATGCCCACACCAACCTCCATCATAAATAGTGACAACATGTCACTCACAAAAATTGACTTTGACATCTATCACAAATAAATGACAAGTGATGTGACTCGCGATGTGACTTGTGGGCCCCACTCGAATTTAAAATATGAGTGGGCACGTAAACACTTCCGGGCTCGGTTTCGCTAATTCTGAATTAACGAACTTCTGTGGCGATGTAATTAAATAATTATGCCTAACGAAATTACTATTCATGTCGCTAACGAATTAATTCTAAATTAACTCGTTTGCCCGAATTAAAATCTAATTTTAATTCCGTGTTGAAATCCAATTTCGTTTAATATATCGAATATATTATTTTGTCGATTAATTCGAAATTAATATTTCTCTCTATTCAAATAGTACTTTATCCAAGATAAAGTGTCTTCGCGATTAATCCTAGATTAATTAAGTTCGGATCATACGTCATCGGTGAATCTTCGAGAAGCAACCCAAGAGATCCCTGGATATGTTGGCAGTAAATACGGTCGTCGGACTATCCGAACACGTACGTACCTCGTACTATGTTTTTACTGATTTACGAGACAAGGTTGGGTTCTAGCAAAGCGCCATGCCTACCCAATTCTCCAGAAATATTCTTACTGGAATATACGATCTATATCAGGCGTAGTATACCGTAGTATTATGTATTGCGATCCAGTATCGGATGTCACGTGCAAGGCTTGGGGCTGGAATAGTGTCTACCCCGTACGAAGCACATATCGGATATCAAGCAACTAGTCTCTTTGAATCGGATAATCATGACCTTGTCATATTATCCCGATGGTTACAACATAATAGAGAACAAGTTCTGAATCCATGCGTGATCATCATCTCCATATGTCTGAAGTGATACTTCCGTCTTGACATCACATCCAATACACTACGATTCTCAATAAACCCATAAGAGGCGTACACAGAACCTGTTAAAGCCCTGGACGACCAAAACCAAAGTTTACCGATTGTCGCAAGTACTCGCGATGTAAGTCTCAAGTTAAGACCAAATCCACATACCCTGAAGCGGAATCACATAGACACATATACATACTACCAATGGGATTTCACGGGGTCTATCTAGAGCAAAGCTGTTTTCCTTACCATCGGTAAAAAAAAACCTTCTATCGCACTTGCATAAGTATCCAATACTTAAATATATGAGAACTATGTAGTTATGCCCTCATAACGCGCACAAGTGTAATACTAGTCTATTCCGCATTATCGATGTCCGATCTCGATAATACTACGACTAGGGATATTTAATGATTAAACCTTTATGGATTGATACTGTCTCATATCATCTCAATCCGGAATTAATCATAAGGACTTTTACCATTTATATATCAAAGTAAATAAATTACAAAACGGTAAAAGGCAATTTCATTACAATATAGTTAATTTTGTACAAAAACACAATGTCTTTTACAAACAGTGACGCTATGGGTCATAACTGTCCAACAATCTCCCACTTGGCCTATAGCCAATCACTCAAGCATCTAATACTTGAACTATGTACATGTCCCTCAAACTTTTACTGAGGAATAGCTTTCGTCAGCGGATCTGCCATGTTGTCATCTGATGTGACCTTCTCGACCTTCACATCGCCACAATGTATGATCTCTCGAATCAGATGGAAACGTCGAAGAACATGCTTGGATCATTGATGAGACCGCGGTTCCTTAGCCTGCACTATAGCTCTATCACAATACAATGGAACGAGTTCAGCTGCTAATGGAACTACTCTTAATCCAATTAGGAATTTTCAGATCCAAACTGCTTCTTTTGCTGCTTCATCTGCAGCAATGTACTCCGCTTCTATTGTTGAATCAGTAACAGTCTCTTACTTGGAAGATTTCCAGCTCACTGCTCCGTTATTCAAACAAAATATGTACCCGGATTGCGACTTACAGTCGTATTTGTCGGTTTGGAAACTTGCATCTGTTAGGTTTTGTCTAGGTCCCAAGATCAAACAAGACATGAAATACATGTGTGAATACATCAACGGAGGTAGCGGAATACTCACATCGATCGGTTGAGAGACGCGGCAAGCAACAAAATTCGAAATTCCTCACTGCCAATGGCGTGAACTGCAGTGAATGTACTCACTGTTTTGGATTCAAATTTGGTCCTTCGTCAAGCTCCAAGCTTCGTCGAACGGATCCCGCCTCATGGGTGAACCTCCCTAACACCTTCGCAAGTCTCGTAAGTGTGCTAGCACTTGCATTTTTGCATCAAAACAACACTCATGCTTCCCTTGAAGCTCACGGCAGTGAGCTGTGAAAATATGAGAGAAAATGCCCCATGGGCGTGAGCAAAGAGAGGAGGAGAGATGAGAGAAAAATGTGTAATTGGTTTTCAAATGATTTTCCAAAAACCTTTATATATTTTCCAAGAAAATACATTAAACAATTACCAAATAATTCAATAAATAATTAAATTGGTAAAAGTCTCTACCAATTCCACTATTTCATCTACTTCCATCAACTATTCAATGTCACTTTATAAAAGTGACTTGATGTGTGTCAAACACTCAATCAATCACATCACTCAAAGTGACTTTTGATTTGACGCTTGATGTGACGAATGATTTGACGCTTGATGTGACTTGCGTTGCCGCACTCGAATTCGAAATACGAATGCGCTCGCAATCACACTCGGGCTTGGGTTCACTAATTCTCAATTAGCGAATTTTTCATCGCGTCATAATTAAATGATTACGCCTAGCGAATTCACTATTCACGTCGCTAACGAATTAATTCTAAATTAATTCGTTCGCCCGAATTAAAATCTAATTTTAATTCCGCGTCGAAATCTAATTTCGTTTAATATATCAAATATATTAATTTACCGATTAATTCCAAATTAATCATTCTCTCTCTTTAGACGATATTTTATCCTAGATAAAATATCTCCGTAATTAATCCTAAATTAATTTTTCTCTCTCTTCTATATAATCCCAGATTATTAATGAGTGCGAGTTATGCGTCATCGGTGCATTATCGGGAAGCGACCCATGAGATCCCCGGATAAGTCGGCAGTAAATACGGTCGTCGGAGTATCCGAATCACGTATGTACCAAGTACTACGTTCTACCGATTTACGAGACAAGATCGGCTTCTAGCAAAGCACGAAGTCTACCCAATTCTCCGGTCATATTCATCTAAGAATATTTAAGATCTATATCAGGCGTAATATACCAAGTATCGTGTATATCGGCCCAGTATCGGATAGTCACGTGCTAGGGCTGGGGCTGGATAAGTGTCTGCCCCGTCCGAAGCACATGTCGGATGTCTGGTAACTAGTCTCTATAATCGGATATACATGACCTTGTCATAATATCCCGATGGCCGGCCAGTACTTAAGAGCACTAATACCGTATCCTGCGTGACATCATCTCCACTATGACTGGAGTGATACTTCCGTCTTGACATCGCACCCAATACTCTACGATTCTCAATATACCCAGCATTGGCGTACACAGAACCGGTTAGAGTCCTGGACGACCTCAACTAAAGCATATTGATTGTCGTAAGCATTAGCGGTGCAAGTCTCAGGTTAAGACCATACACACCTACCCTGATGTCGGACTCCCATAGACACATAGTCATAATACCAATGGGATTCCGAGGGGTCTATCCAGAGCGAAGCTGTTTCCCGTACCATCGGTGAAACACAACCTCCTATCGCACTTGCATGAGTATCCAATACCCAAATATATGAGAACTATGCTGTTGTGCCCTCACAACGTGCACAAGTGCAATACTAGTCTATTCCGCATTATCGATGTCCAGTCTCGATAGTACTACGACTAGGGATATTTAATGATTAATCCTTCGTGGACTGATACTGTCTCATATCATCTCAATCCAGGAACTAATCATATGGACCTCTCTTCATTTATATATCTAAGGTGATCTAATCACAAATGATGAGAGTGCAATTTCCTTGTCACATAGTTAATTTGTACAACAACACTATGATCTGTACAAATAGTGACGCTATGGGTCATATTATCCAACAATTGACCATAGACAAAACCTAACAATGGCATCAAGAGCTATAGGTTCAAGCATGAAATTTTTAGTGCTTAAAATTGGGTAAATTGATTTTGAGCATGATTTGGTTAAATTGTTTGATTGAGCATGTTTAAATGATGTTTAATTTAAGATTGATTGGATCAATTTGTTGAAATTGTGATTGGATCAAATTTCCCCAAAATATATGTGTTGGCCGAATATGTAAAGAATTTTGGAAATTTGGAATTTTTTTATTTTGATTCATTGGATGAATTAGAATGATGTTGGATAATGTTAATTTGAAATTAATTGGATTAATTTTTGAATTGAACAAAAATCCCCAATTCCTTCATGTTGGCCGAATGTGTATAATCCCTATTAGTCTTGGAATTTTGATTTTTTGGACATTGGATGTGTATGAAATCATTCGGGATATTAATTCGATGTCGATTGTGAAATTAATTGGATTGAATTCAAATCGGATAAAAATCCCTATCTTGGCCGAGACCTTAGAAGCATGTAATGGGTTTGATTTTTTCATTTATGTGTTGGACATGTGATGATGATAATAAACATGATTAATTGGACTAATTTGGTGTTTTAGAAATATTGATTTGGGTGATTAATCATGTAATGCACTTTAGGTAATTAAATTGCGAAATTGGATTTGTGTAATTTAATGAATTAGGCCTTTAAATTGGATTTGGGCTTATTTTGTAATTGGGGTTATTGGGCTTGATTTTATCAAGTTGGGTTTAGGCCATGTGGATTGGATCCAATTGGGCCCAAAACCATAACCATAAAGCCCAAATGCAACTTATAAACCTTAAAGTTTAATTGGGCCTAATGGGCCTAAATTGATTTATGGGCTTATGGGGTTACTCCTTGATTGGGCTTTGGTTGCCGAAGCCCACGCCTTATAGAAATTAATTAAAGCCCATTAGACTTGAATTGAATTGGCGTTGGACGTTAATTGGGCTTTGAGTCCCGATACGATTAAATTTGGAATTTAAGTCGAAAAGGTTTATTAAATAAAGTGTAATATTTAATTTGGAATTGAATAGTGAATTAGTATTAAATGCACATTAAATTAGATTTAATGTTGTAGTTTAATTTAATTCATGAATTCTTTGAGTACTTATTCGCAAAAACGAGTTTGACTCGACCAAAATCAAATCGTTGTTTGAACATTGGATGATCACATAATTATCAGATTAATTAATTTGATTAGATTGATTGATAGCATGCTTATGTGTGAATATGTGGTTGTGATGAATGAATAATGTATATCAGATGGATATTAGTCGGGTGGGGCAATTTTGGAAATTGTTGTAATAAATTCGATTTATTAAATTGGACCTGCGTGTCCAGCCTTATCACCTCTATTCTCTTTGTATTCTCTTCTCACATATTCCCCTCATGTAAATGAGGTTTCTTTAGAAGTAGTAGTGTAACGGGTAGAAGTAATACAAGTGCTAGCTTGAGTGAGAAATGGAGAGATTTGAACTAGGATCAATGTGTTAAGTATCCATCCGCATATCATTATTATTTATTTTCATACTCGCTTTATTATGTATTTAGAATGCATGTTTAAGGGTGTATGATGATGAGACCTTAACAAAGATAATGAAATTGGTAGCCAATTTGCACGCGAAAAGCCCTCATCAAATATCATGCGTCTTTTCCTTCCATTGAGTGATTCTTACTCAAGATCCTAGATTGGCATGGGTTGTTGGCCAAAGTCAAGCCCTTGTCCGTCGAAGATGTGTTTGAATTACGAGGCTTTGTTCCATATTGGTGTCTTGTCCAAGTTGTGGTTTTTTGGCCAAAGTCAAGACCACTTCTTGTCTATCGACATTGATTACGAAGCTTCCATGGTCAATGGGTCCGCGCTTGACTGGGATCATTAGGTTTTTTGTGCCAAATCCAAGGCCTAGTTGATTCAGAGGAAAAAGGTTAGGGTATATATTAGATATATAGGCATATATAAGATATATGTTTCGGACTTGGATGTCCACCTACTGGATCTAGGAGTTGGATGAGATCCAATTGATCTTAGAGATCTACCTAGTTAATTATCATACAATTTGTTGCCAAAGTCAAGATTGTGTGATATTTAACGGGATCCTAGCCCACTAGGAAACACGATTTCCCGAGTACTCGACAGAGGGTTAGAGGCTCGACGAAAAATAGTGGGAGGCAAGAATTGAATTTGCAATATTCGTTCAATTACTCGCCATACGTGCTCAAACAAATATCACTCGTCATATATTAAAAGTATTAGTTGGACTAATACTTAATGTTGTTTTAATAAACAGTTGGACTGTATTATAGTTGATTATATATAATTGGATTATATTAATCAATATATTTGAATTAATTAATTTCAGTTTACAGTTGATTTTATAATTGGATTATAGTAATCAATGTAATTGAGGTTAATTAATTGGATTATATTTGATTATATAGTTGGACTATTATAATCATTATATATATAGTACCACTAATCATTGATTAAATAGTTGGACTATTGAAATCAAGAAAGAATTGAAAAGTTGGATATTTAAAATATAATCTGGGATTAAAATATTTTAAATGATTTAATTTTCAAATTGGGAATAAACAATAGGTTACTTTATTTGATAAAATAACTAATTATACCTTAACCCCAAATTAAGCAAAATAAGTAGAGCATAAAATCTTTGAAGATTTATGTGATGATGACTTTAGTGCTTAATTTAATATACTTGTCATAAATCTAATTTTAGATTTAAGAAGTATTAAAATTGCAATTTATAATTCTTGGAGAATTAATTGACTATTCTAGAGGAGATAAAGTCAAAGTTTGCAATTGGGCATGTAGCACGAGGTGCACATCGTTTCGATATTCTAAAAACCCAAGGCTTGGCCTAAGGTTCTTGAAATATTGAAAAGGATAATTGACATATCCCAAAGTGACTACCATTTGGATATGGCAGACACGAAGGAATTAAAGAAAGGGCAAGGCTCTTACTTGAAAAATGATTGTCAAAGTTATGTTCACTACTAGTATTGAAATTAGATTTTAAATACTTAGTGTGGTACATAAAATATATGTATTGATGTTCAGAATCTGCTTTGAGTAGGATACTGAATTCAAGCTGAGATTGCTCTGCGAATCGGAAACGGGACGAAAGTCGCTGTTTCGACCGTAGATACCTAAGTTTAGGAACTACCATTCGGGTGTGTGCTTAAATTAGGAACTGTTATAATGTGACTAGTTTGACTAGAGACATTATCTCTATATCAGTGTTTAATCCATTGTGGATAAACCATTATATTCTAGAACACTAAGTGTTTCATTATATAAAGATGATACTGAGATAAACACATTAGATGTGAATAACAGAATTTATATTTTGAATATAATCTCAAAACATATAAAATGACAAATAAATAGCTCAAATTGATTTGATCAAGTAGAGACTTATTTGTGGCATTGTTGTCTAGGACATAATTAAACAAGACTCGTATATCCGCACTTTTAAAGAGTGGGTACTAGGACTGATTTGACTATTCAAATAAAGTCTATGAATCTAGTTTATTAGGTAAAGTACCTAAAACACTATTTACTTGGTAATAGTGTAAGTGCCACCGATCTGTTAGCCCTATTCATGGTGAAGTTAGTGGGCCCATATCTAGCTAGGCTAGATGTGAACATGAATATTTTGGGACCTTAACGGATGTGGCATCACGTTATAGTTATGTGTTTCTTTTGAAGAACACAGATCGGAAAATTTTAGAGTTTCGACACGAAGTAGATAAACAGATCGGCTATAGTATTATATTGTCACGGTAAGACCGTAATAGAAAATACTTAAGCAGTAAGTTTCATATATACATGAAAGAGTACAATATTCTTTCAGATGAGGACTCCTCCCGAGACACGTCAGTTTGACGGTGTGTCCAAACTAAAAACTGAATTTTGTTGGACATGATAAGGTTTATCACGAGTCACTCTGAGCTACCATTTCCTTCAACGGATATGTATTAACAGTGCAAAACTTATTTAGAATAAGGTTCCAAATAAATCTGTTTGACAGATATCATATAGGATATGAACAGGAAAGAAACAAGGTTTCTCATTCCTAATAATTTGGGTATGCCGGGCATAACGTTTGGATGTTACCAAACTAGAACCCAAATTGGATAAGTGCCAATTATAGGTTATCCTAAGGGAAACCATAAGTATAGTACTTATAAATCTCACATGAGAACAATATAATTGTTGCTCACCATGCGGTTTTCCTAAGAGGAACACCGATATGCAGTGGTCAGTGGGAGGATAGTGATACTCGATGAAAATCAGAGTAATACTATTCAAGGCACGAAGTCCTTAAAGGAACACAAACAGTTCATCAATTATGAATCTGTACCATTAATCTTCGAATACACAAGAACCGCGTAGATCAGAGAGAATCAGAAAACAACCTGGGGTATGGGTTTCTGATGTAACCTCATAAAGATATTAATCTTGTGGAGGTATACCAACCGACTACGTTTTGAGGAAGTGATACGAGGTATCGACTCCCTATTATGGCAAAGTGCCATGAGTCTGAAATGGATTCCATGAATAACAACTATGTTTGGATACTAGTTGTTGTACCGCAAGGCATTGTGCCTATTGGTACTGTAAACGTCTTCAAGGAAGACATACATGGATGGCAACATACCAACGTACAAAGCTAGGCTTGTAACGGAAGGGTATCGTTATCAACATTGTGTTGATTACGGTTCAACCTTTTACTTGTTGCCATGGTAAATCCATTTTGAAGATGCTTGTTGATACTACATATTTCATTTATGAAATGTGTCAGTTAAAGATCAAAATCCCTTTCCTGAAAAGGAAACCTTTTGGAGAATGTTTAGAACATCCTGACGATTTTGTATAACCGACAAACAAGGTTTGCGGGTTATACGATCCATGTTTGGATCAAAGCAAGCATAAGGTTCTTGGAACTGACGTTTTGAAATAATCATAATGGTTTATGATTTGACTCAAAACGAAATAATTCTTGTGTATATAAGGAGGTTAGTGGGAGCGCACTGACAGTGAAATTCCCATAAAAACAATTGGTGAAAGCTTGGCTTTCATAGAAATTCTCCGTAGAATTCTGGGGAGTAACAACCTTTATTCAAGGAATAAAGATCTACTGGGATAGATTTGGAGTTGTTAACACTCTCTGGGAAATTGTACATTTAAAATGTACTTGATTTGGTGTCTCATACGCTTCGAGCATATGGAGTCACAATCAGGTCAATCCAAGTGATGGTCACTGGATTGAAGTTAAAGAACATCTGTTAGTATCTTAGAGAACTAAAGATGCTGTCTAAAACTATGGAGAAGGAGAACTTGAAGTGACTGGGATCACTGCCGCAAGTTTCCAAATAATTAAATACTGCGGTACTATAAAGTTTGAATAACGGGACAGTGAGCTGGAAATCTTCCGAGCAAGATACTGTTGCCGAATAAACAACAAATGCGGATTATTACTGCAGCTGAGGCAGCAATAGAAGCCATTTGGGTCGATAATAAATCTAATTAGATTAGATATAGTTCTTTTAGCAGCTTAGCTAGGCGTCAGCACAAGGCTAAAGAATTAAAGGTCTCATCAACGATCCATATATATACTTCTATATTCATCTGATTCGTTCGGATCATACATCGTGGCGATGTGATGATCGTATAAATCACGTTAGACGATAATCATGAAAATCCGCTGACGAAAACCTTTCCTCAGCAATTTGAGCAAACCGTACATAGTTCAGGTGTACGACACTTGAGTGACTGGCTATGTGCCAAGTGGGAGATTGTTGGATAATATGACCCATAACGTCACTATTTGTACAGATCATAGTGTTGTTGTACAAATTAACTATGTGACAAGGAAATTGCACTATCATCATTTGTGATTAGATCACCTTAGATATATAAATGAAGAGAGGTCCATATGATTAGTTCCTGGATTGAGATGATATGAGACAGTATCAGTCCACGAAGGATTAATCATTAAATATCCCTAGTCGTAGTACTATCGAGACTGGACATCGATAATGCGGAATAGACTAGTATTGCACTTGTGCACGTTGTGAGGGCACAACAGCATAATTCTCATATATTTGGGTATTGGATACTCATGCAAGTGCGATAGGAGGTTGTGTTTCACACGATGGTACGGGAAACAGCTTCGCTCTAGATAGACCCCTCGGAATCCCATTGGAATTATGACTATTTGTCTATGGGAGTCCGACATCAGGGTAGGTGTGTATGGTCTTAACCTGAGACTTGCACCGCTAATGCTTACGACAATCAATATGCTTTAGTTGAGGTCGTCCA
>SKCR01047160.1:0-30889 GCA_019454045.1 Zanthoxylum bungeanum
CAAATGATGAGAGTGCAATTTCCTTATTACATAGTTAATTTGCTACAACAACACAATGATCTGTGCAAATAGTGACGCTGTGGGTCATATTATCCAACAACATGTGTGAATCAACAAAGTAAGATGGCGGAAATACTCACTTTGATCGGCTTGGATGTTGGCGGAAAGTTCAAAAACCTTTTCCTTTAAGAAGTTGCTCCAGTTTCTCCTTTGCTGTATATTGAGCTTCCAAGCATGTCCTTGAATTCCAAACTCATGGATAGGTTTCCCTATCACATATGCAAGACTTCTTGTTTGCTAGCACTTGTGATTTTTGAAGCAAAAATCACTTAGCAAAAAGCCAAGCTTCACGCCAATTGAGAGAAAAAAAAGCCCTTGAATTCGGCCATGAAGAGAAAAGAATGGTGAAGTTCACGCCAATTGCAAGAGAAAAGAGAGAGAGGAGACTTATGTGATTTTTTGACTTGTGTATGTATTTTCAAAAAATCAAAAGACTAATACCAAATCTTCCAAAGTTGGTAAAAGTCACACAAGCCTTTCACACTTGTGTGTTTTACACACAATCAACCACCCACCAAATCTTATAAACTAAAGTTGATTAAAGTGACTAGGTGATGTGACTTATGTGGGCCCCACTTGATTCAAAACCCGAGTGGGCCCGCAAACACTTTCAGGCTCGGGTTCGTTAATTCTGAATTAACAAATTTTCCGTTGTGACGTAATTAAATCAAATTTAATTAAATAATTATGCCTAGCAAAATTACTATTCACGTCGCTCGCGAATTAATTCTAAATTAACTCGTTTGCCCGAATTAAAATATAATTTTAATTCCATTATGAAATCTAATTTCATTTAATATATAGAATATATTATTTTAATCGATAAATTCCAAATTAATCGATTTCTCTCGATTAATTGAATTTTATCCCAGATAAAATTCTCCGTAATTAATCCTAGATTAATTTTCTCTCTCTTCTAATTAATCCCAGATTAATTATGTTTGAGTCACACGTCATCAGTGAATCTTCAGGAAGCGACCCATGAGATCCCTGGATATGTTGGCAGTAAATCCGGTCATCGGAATATCCGAATACGTGCGTACCTAGTACCACGTTCTTACCAATTTACAAGACATGGTTGGCTTCTAGCAAAGCATCGTGCCTACCCAATTCTCCAGAAATATTCTTTTAAGGAATATGTAATCTATGTTAGGCGTAGTATACGTAGTATTGCGTATTGTGATCTAGTATCGAATGTCACATGCTAGGCTTGGGGCTGGAATTGTGTCTGCCATGTACGAAACATATATCGGATCTCTGGTAACTAGTCTCTATAATCGGATAATCATGACCTAGTCATATTATCCCGATGACTACAGTACTAATAGTACTAGTTTCGTATCCTGCGTGATCATCATCTCCATATGACTGGAGTGATACTTCCATCTTGACATCACACCCAATACACTACGATTCTCAGTATACCCAGAAGAGGCGTACACAGAACCTGTTAAAGCCCTGGACGACCAAAACCAAAGTATACTGATTGTCGCAAGTATTAGAGATGCGAGTCTCAGGTTAAGACCAAATACACCTACCATGATTCGGACTTCCATAGACACATAGTCATACTACCAATGGAATTTTGAGGGTCTATACAGAGCGAAGCTGTTTCCTTACCATCGGTAAACACAACCTCCTATTACACTTGCATAAGTATCCAATACTTAAATATATGAGAACTATGCTGTTATGCTCCCACAACGCGCACAAGTGCAATACTAGTCTATTCCGTATTATCGATGTCTAGTCTCGATAATACTACGACTAGGGATATTTAATGAGTAAACCTTGGTGGATTGATACTGTCTCATATCATCTCAATCTGGAACTAATCATAAGGACTTTTATCATTTATATATCCCGGTAATCTAATTACAAATGATAAAAGAGCAATTTCCTTTGTCATATAGTTAATTTGTACAACAACACCATGTTCTGTATAAATACTGATGCTATGGGTCATAATTGTACAACAATCTCCCACTTGGCCTATAGCCAATCACTCAAGTGTCCTACACCTGAACTATGTACAGGTCGCTCAAACTTCTACTGAGAAACAGCTTTCGTCAGCGGATTTGTATTGTTATCATCTGGTGTGATTTATTCGATCATCACATCGCCACGATGTATGATCCGACGAATCAGATGAAATAGTTGAAGTACATACTTCGATCGTTGATGAGAGCATTAATTCTTTAGCCTGTGATGTAGCCTAGCTCAGCTGCTAACAGAACTACTCCTAATCTAATTAGGAATTTTATAGATCCAAAATTCCTTCTATTGATGCCTCAGCTGCAGCAATATTCCACTTTTGTTGTTTATTCGAAAACAGTATCTTGCTTGGAAGATTTCCAGCTTACTGTTCCGTTATTCAAACTATATAGTACCCTTATTACGACTTATAGTCATTTTTTTCGGTTTGGAAACTTGCAGCGGTGAACCCAGTCACTTCAAGTTATCCTCCTCCATAAATTAAGAATGCATCCTTAGTTCGTCTAAGATACTTAAGAATGTTCTTAACATCAATCCAGTGACTATCACTTGGATTGGCCTGATTGTGACTCCATATGCTCAAAGCCTATGAGACACCAGGTCACGTACATATATTTCAATGTACGAGTTCTCGGAGAGTGCCAACAACTTTTAGATCTATCCCAGTAGATCTTTATTCCTAGAATAAAGATTGCATCTCCCAAGTATTCCATGGAGAATTTTCATGAAAGCCAAGCTTTCACCGATTATATTATGGGAATTTCATTTCCAAGAAATGATATGTCATCATATAGGACAATCATTGTCAGTGCGCTCCCACTAACCTTCTTATATACACAAGAATTATCTTCGTTTTGAATTGAATCATATACCATTATGATCTTATCAAAACGTTAGTTCCAAGAACGTAATGCTTGCTTCAATCCATAAATGGATCGATTTAACTTGCAAACCTAGTTTGCATATTTTGGTACGACAAAACCGTCAGGATGTTGTAAACATCCTCCAAAAGGTTTCCGTTAAGGAAAGAGGTTTTGACGTTCAACTGTCATATTTCATAAATGAAATACGCAACATTAGAAAGCATTATCCAAATGGATTTAACCATGGCAACAGATAAAAGTTTTCGCCGTAATCGACACAATGTTGATGACGATACCTTTTATATACAAGCCTATCTGTGTACATTTGTATGTTGCCATTCATGTATGTCTTCCTTGAAGACTCATTTAGTACTAATAGGCACAATAGCTTCCGGTAACAACCAGTGTCCAAACTTGGTTGGTATACATGGAATCCATTTCGAACATCATGGCACTTTGCCATAATTGGGAGTCGATACCTTGTATCACTCCCTCATACGTAGCCAATTTGTCTTCCTCAATAAGATTGACATATATATGAGGTGAGATATTTATGTATACGTAGCCAATTCTGCACATCAGTATATATTTATGTAGCACATTTAGTATCAAAAAATCCAATTTTGAAACTAATAATGAATTAGTTTATGACAAACATATTTGATGCAGGAGCTTTGCCCCGCCTTCACAGTTTAGGCATACGGCAGTCAGACATCTAGTGACCCCGTTTGCCACAGTTTAGGAATACATATTGGGATATGTCATTTGTCTTCCTAAAAGACTGTGACTATTTTACCTTTGCCCCCTTTTTAGAAGCTCTGGCTCTGACTCATTAAGCATAGCCATCAACTCTCCAAGAGCTTACTCTTGGTTCATAATGAACCTGCCCCAGCTTTCGGGTAGAGACTATAATATCAAATCTTTGGTAGTCTCGGCCACGTAGGTAATGCCCAGCTAACCTAGCTGATCGATGTCAGCAATCATCTACGACACCTAGTGCTCGACAAATGTACCCTCTGACATACACGAACGAAAGAGCTTCTTTTGCAATTTGTACTTTTAAGATCTAAGAATAGATCTATGAAGATCCTTTAATTTCAACATCATGGTATAAGGATCTAATCCTTAGTTTTGACGAAAAAATTAAAGTGTCATTGCATCAAGCATAAAGGATTGAGCACTAAAGTTATCATCACCATGAGTCTTCCAAAACTCATGCTCCACTATTTGCTAAACTTCGGGCTCAGGCCCGAGATGTTTCTCTATCAAATTGAATAACTTCTCAGTTTCCAAGACTATCTTGAGGTTTTATTCCCAGACTGAAAATTGGAGCCGTTTAAAGACATTTTTCCCAGGATTATGTTCTAAACGCTAATCTTTCAATTATCTTGATTCCAATTGTCCAACTATCCAATCAATGATTTCGGGTACAATCAAATATAATGATTACTATAGTCTAACTATATAATCAACTACTATTTGATTGGTTAAATTCAAATATATTGATTACTAAAATCCAATTATATAATCAACTATAAATGAAGTAGTTTGAATACAGTCCAACTGTTAAATTAAAACAACAATTAAATATTAGTCCAACTAATACATTTTTAAATAATGACGAAAAATGAAATGAGCGCGTATTGGCAAATATCTAAATGAAATTGCAAATTTAATACTTGCCTCCCACTATTTTTCGGTGAGCCTCTAACCCTCTGTTGAGTACTCGGGAAACCTAGTTTCCTAGTGGGCTAGGATCCCGTTAAATAGCACACAACCTTGACTTTGGCCAACAAGTTGTATGATACTTAATTAGGTAGATCTTCTAAGATCAATTGGATCCTATCCAATTCCTATATCCAGTAGGTGGACATCCATGTCCGAAACATGTATCCAATATATGCCAATATATCCAATATATTCCCTAACCTTTTTTCCTCTGAATCAACTAAGCCTTGGCTTTGGCACAACAAGTTTAATGATTCCAGTTAAGCGGGACCCATTGACTTTGGGAAGCTTCGTAATTGATGTCGATGGACAAGAAATGATCTTGACTTTGGCCAACAAATCACAACTTGGACAAGACATGCGATATGGAACAAAGCTTTCATGATTCAAACACATCTACGATGGACAAAGGTCTTGACTTTGGCCAACAAACCAGTGCCAATCTTGGATCTTGAGAGAGAATCACTCAATGGAAGGAAAACACTTAATATTTGTTGAGGGTTTTTCGCGTAATTGGCAACCAATTAATTATCTTTGATTAAGTCTCATCATACACCCTTAAGCATGCATTCTAAAAGCATAATAAGGCGCGGTAAATAAATTAATAATGATATGCGGATGGATATATAATACAATTTGTTCCTAGAACAAATCTATCCCTTTATTCTCTCCCGCTAGCACAAATCTTACTTCTACCCAATTACATAACACTTCTAAAGAAATCTCATTTACATTTAAGGGAATAAGTGAGAAGAGAAATACAAAGAGTCAAGAGGTAATAGGCTCAACACGCAGGTCCAATTTAATAAATTCTAAATTTATTACAACAATTTTCAAAATTGCCCTCACCCATCTAATATCCATCCGATATACATTATTCATACATCACATCCATGTATTCACACAAAGCATGTTATCAATCAATCTAATCCAATTAATTAATCTTTGATTAATGACCATCCAATGTTCAAACAACGATTTGATTTGCGCGAGTCCAACTCGTTTAAGAATAAGTACTCAAAGCACGTATTCTTGAATTATATCGAACTACAATATTAAATCCAATTTAATTTGTATTCAACACTAATTCATATTTAATTCCAAATTAAATAATTAAACTTTAAATGTGCCTTTTAGACTTGGATTCCAAATCCAATCTTAACGGGTCTCAAAGGCCCAATTAGTATCAAATACTATTCAATTAAAGTCCAATGGGCTTTCAATTAATTTATTTAGGCATGGACTTTGGCAACCAAAGCCCAAGAAGGAATCACCCTTTGCCACAAAATTAATTTTGGCCCATTAGGCCCATTAAATTTTTTTTAAAGGCCCAATTATCATATTTGGACTTTATGTATATGGTTTTAGGCCCAATTAGATCCAACCAATTATCCTAAACCAAACTTGGCCCAACCAAGCCCATTAAGCCCAAATACAACATTATTAGCCCAATTCCAAATTAAGCCCAATTAATCTAATCACAATATTCCAAATATCACAATTTAATTAATTAAAGTGTAATTGCAATAATTAATTAGTTAAATTAATATTTCCAAAACACCAATTACACTAATTAATCATGCTTAACTAATCAACTTATGTCCAACACAAATGAAGCAAAATCAATCCAACATGTTCTCCAAGGCTCACGGCAATTCAAGGGATTTTATATCCGATTTTGATTTCAATCCAATTAAATCACAAATCAATATATCCTAACATTTTAAACACATCCAATGGCTTAAAATGAAAATCACCATAACCTACAAGGGTCCTATAGATTCGTCCAATGTAAGCAATAAAGGGAAAATTAATCTATTTAATTTTTCTCCAAATTCATCATACATAACTCTTAGTTATCATAATCTAAGCATACTCAACCAATCAATTTGAAAAAATCATGCTCAAATCACAAAATCCCAAATTAAAGTTTAAGAACCCTAAATTCAATTTCATGCTCAATTATGGCTCTGATACCATTGTTGGGTTTTCTAGGTCAAACCAAGATCAATTAGCATATGAAATGTGTGAATCAACAAAGTAAGATGGCTGAAATACTCACTTTGATCGGCTTGGATGTTGGCGGAGAGTTCAAAACTTTTGCCTTTAAGAAGTTGCTCCAAGCTTCTCCTTTGATGTCTGTTGAGCTTCCAAGCATGTCCTAGAATTCCAAACTCATGGATAGGTTTCCCTATCACCTATGTAAGACTCATTGTGTGCTACCACTTGTGATTTTTGAAGCAAAAACCACTTAGCAAAAAGCCAAGCTTCACGCCAGTGGAGAGAGAAATAAGTCCTTGAATTCGGCCATGAAGAGAAAAGAATGGTGAAGTTCACGCCAATTGCAAGGAAAAGAGAGAGAGAGAGACTGATGTGATTTTTTGACTTGTGTATGTATTTTCAAAAAATCAAAACACTAATACCAATGTTAGACAGTAATGACCCATAGCGTCACTATTTTGTAAATGATATTGTATTATTGTACAAAATTAACTATGTAGTAATGAAATTGCCTTTTACCGTTTTTAATTTAATTACTTACTTGATATATAAATGGTAAAAGTCCCTATGATTAGTTCCGGATTGTGATGATATGAGACAGTATCAATCCATAAAGGTTTAATCATTAAATATCCCTAGTCGTAGTATTATCGAGATTGGACATCGATAATGCGGAATAGACTAGTACTGCACTTGTGCATGTTGTGAGGGCACAACGGCATAGTTCTCATATATTTAAGTATTGGATACTTATGCAAGTGCGGTAGGAGGTTTGTGTTTTATCGATGGTACGGAAAACAGCTTCGCTCTGGATAGACCCCGCGGAGTCCCATTGGTAGTATGTCTGCGTGTCTATGGGAGTCCGCTTCAGGGTAGGTGCATATGATCTTAACCTGAGATTTGCATCGCTAGTACTTACGACAATCGGTAAAATTTAGGTTTGGTGGTCCAGGGCTTTAAACGGGTTCTGTGTATACCTCTTCTGGGTTTATCGAGAATCGTAGTGTACTGGGTGTGGATGTCAAGATGGAAGTATCACTTCAGACATATGGAGATGATGATCGCGAGGGATACAGAACTAGTACTCTATAATGGTTGCAACCATCGGGATAATATGACTAGGTCAGGATTATCCGATTCAAAGAGACTGGTTGCTTGATGTCCGATATGTGTATCGTACGGGGCAGACACATATCCAGCCCCAGGCCTTACATGTGATCATCCGATACTGGTTCGATATACACTATACTACGGTATACTACGCCTGTTATAGATCTAATATTCCAGTAAGAATATTTCTAGAGAATTGGGTAGGCATGGCGTTTTGCTAGAAGCTAACCTTGTCTTGTAAATCGGTAAAAACGTAGTACTTGGTACGTACGTGTTCGAATAGTTTCGACAACCGGATTTACTGCCAACATATCTAGAGGTCTCTTGGGTCGCTTCCCGAAGATTCACCAATGACGTATGATTCAAACTCGATTAATCTTGGATTAATTACGGAGAGACTTTATCTTGGATAAAGTACTATATAAAGAGAGAGAACGATTAATTTAGAATTAATCGTAAATTATTATATTCGATATAATAATCGAAATTCGATTTCGACGCGAAATTAAAATTAGATTTTAATTCGGGCAAATGAGTTGTAGGCATTGCATTCTTGCATACCAGCCCAATGATGAGCCTCGAATGGAGGCACTACTTTTTTAGTTGCGGAAGTCGCGAGAAAGCGGTCGTCGGAAGGGAAATGTCAAGAATTGACATTTTTGTTGGATCTAGTTCGCTCGTTTAAGCTTCAGGTTCACTTGTTCGGTCTCGGTTTCAAATTATCCTCACGCCCATCTCTCATTTACAAAACACAAAATGCCATTCGACAAGAAGCCAAAACCCTCCACAAACAACTCCATTTCCCTCCATCACGTGAATGTGCCCCTCCAAAACAAGAATCATCATCCATTTGTCAAACAAATGCCCCACGTAAACTTATCACCACCACCGTTTGATTTCTTGTCTTTTTCCCACACAAACCATTCTCATGCCCCACGCCCATTTTGACAATTAACAAACCAACAAACTTCCCTCCCATCACCACCGAATATGTTTTTGGTTTTTTGCCTCCATCACTTCCCTTTGATCACGCCTCTCACTGCCGTTTTGGAAGACGACAACTTGGCCATTCACATCATCACCTTCTGGGCCTTCATGATCTAGACATCATCACTCGTGATCAGGAGAAAAAGGCACCAAACTGCTAGCAGATCATCAGGCCAATAGCCAAATCTGACTCACAGCCACTGCTCACGACATTCTTGATCGTCAACCATTCTCGGCTGGGCAACTTCAGGGCATCTCCATCAATGGCCATCCATCAACCCTAGCCACTCCTCTCTCACGACCGAACCCTTGCTACTTCCAGGGGAACTTCTCGGCATCATCATCATGATCATCATCTTGATCAACTTGATCACTAGACATACACCACCTTTCATCTCTTGACCCTTCAAGTCCTCAGCAGCCCCTTAGCCGCATCAATACACTGCACCAAGTATTGCCCTTCATTCACGCACTCAAAGAACAGACGATCAACTCCTCACCCCATCATGCCACAACCTGACTCTCGGCAAGGTGAACCCTAAGACACCAACTCCACTAACTTTTCATGCCCAGCACCTTCACTTTGCTCACCAATTCATGTACCAAGACAGTCAGTAAGCCACCTTCAGCAGCCCATCTCCACGCATATTGCCAGTACAATAGCAGCCCTTGCCCTTCATGCAATAACCTTTGATCACACTCAGCCCACTTGGCACCATGCAGCCTCACGCCTAACCCCCTGCAGAAATAGCCCACCATGCACGTATCTCCCTACCTTCACGCCTTCACAGAACCCATACACAGAGCCCAGCTCACGTCCACAGCAAGCCACACAACCTACTGCCTCACTTCAGCCCCTGGACGCACCTGAAACCATGCCATAGAGCACCTAACCCAGCCACCATTCTTCACTCTCTCCACAAATTGAAACCCTCACGTAGCAGCCTCTGTCTCACGCCGAAGCTATCCTCAAACCTGAACAGCGACGGCATCACCACTTGATCATCATCATTGATCTTCATCACTAACACACACTGATCGAACCCACCATTAACCATCATCAATCACCTAGATCATCAAGACCACACGGCTTCACTGGGATCAAGATATTCATCACCTCTTCACGTGCCAGATCAATCCTACAGAGATCATCAACAACACTTCATCAAACCACAACAGCCCCTGAAAACCTGAACAGCCATGGACCCCACCATCGATCATCAAACCCTCTCTGCATCATCACCTTGAACCCTACTGCCCACACAGCCCTTCACGTGAACTGCACTGCAACCCTAAACCAAGCCTCATTCACGCCTCAGCTCACTGTCTAAACCCTAGCTCCATGTTGCACTACCACACGCACCAAACGGCAATGACACTTCGAGCAGCCCTCCATTGATCACAAATAAACACAAAAAGGTAGCCCTCCACCGAGCACAAATAAGCAACAAATCCCTATGAAACCGTGAACCTAACACCCTCATTAGCCGAGCACCATGCATGTGAATGACTCCCACAAACGGCCCTCAAATCGTCCAGAAAATCATCCCAAAAATAGCCCGGAAATGACGAGTGAAACAGAGAAAATTGCAAGTTAAATCACTGAGAAAATAGAGAAAACAGCAAGCGGAAACCGCGAGTGAAAACAGCGGAAACAGAGGACCCGTGAAAACAACGGAAACAGTGGAAACAGTAGACCCGAACGAAACATTGAGAATAGCAAACCAGTGAAAACAGTCGAAACGACATCCCTTCCGGCACCGTGAAACGCACTCCCGGAAAGCGACTAAAAAGGTAAGACCTGAGGGCACCCTTTGTTATATTTGTTGTTGTTCCGGACACGGCGTACTCGGTTGACGTGGAATACGTCCAACCGGGTATGCGAGGTCCTACATTGAAAACGGCTGAATTCCTTGGCCACATGTTTATTTTATGTTATGAGATTTTACTTTCGAAGCATGCAAATTAGACTAGGTTATTTTGACCAATGTATGTCTTGTAGACTTGGTTAATATTGCACAATCCATTCATTACAAACGACATAAGTAAGGGACCATTCCGAACCCACGGTTTGAGGTCTTCCCTTGCGAGGGGTGAGTGCGGCCTTAAATCTTTGTCCCGGTTCACACCGGGTGGCGACTCCATGTTATTTCGAATTCCCGACCGGGCCCTGAGCCTAGAATAGCGTCGCCGATTTCTGTTGTCTACAGTCTGGCGACTCCACTGGGGATAGAGAATCGGCCCCGAAATAATGTCTTGTAATGTTTGTGATTTGTGCTTTAATTCATCATGACTACTATGTTTATGCTTGTGTTTTGACCGTTGTTATTTGGATTTAGTTGGACTCTTTGTCAAAAGATGTGAACTCGTTGGGCCATTTAAACCGGGACAAGTTCATGTCCTTTTGACAATTAGGCCAAAATTTCTAAAATGCCGATGGGCCAGTTTGAGTTTGTGTCTTTTATCATTTGAAGTTATTTAGTTATATTATCGCAAAATGTGAACTTGTTAGACCTTTTCAACTGGGGCAAGTTTGCACTGCGCAATAGTGTGATTAAATAGTTTAAAATGATAACGGGCCAATTAGTGTAAATATTTTATGAGCTTGTTTTTTGCATTGCACACATGTCATGCATACATGTATCTTGTTAACCCTTTGTGTCTTAAAAGCCATCATAGACTCTCTGTTGGGTTAGGAAGTAAGAAAGGTTTGTCAAAGAACTGTCAACTAGTATGAGTGAGTCAGTCAACGAAGAATCCCGTCTAGATCAATTGGAAGCCAACGTAGCCGAGATTGTTGAGTAGTTGCAAGTCCTGAACAATGATGTGACTAGTTTTGCCGTGCCCTGTATAGCTAGTAATAGAGACTTGTGCAACCAGAATGAAAGGACCATTGGGAAACCTTCAAAGATCGAGCCCACTTCCTCAGAGATTGCTCCTGCCAGAAACAAACAACTCTCTCAGCTTGGGTAAACCATTGTCAAGAAAGTGTTTGAAAATTTGAAGATGCAAGGATAATAAGAGTGAAAGGAAGAATGGTGGTTCTACCTCAGAAGTCTGCACAGACTATCCCTGATCGCAAATTTTCAGTACTAGCCGAAGAAAACCAGATGGCAGACGCATCGGCGACACTAGCCGTGGTTTGGGAAAATCCAGAGAAATTTGATGATGAGACCACTTGTGTTGACAACTGCAAGTAAGCCATTGTATGAGACAGAAATGATATCAGATGTGGAAGCCGGTGGAAGGAAGCCTTGGTATCACGATGTTCAGAGGCATCTGGAACACAAGATTATCAGCGGAGTAAGCAGAAAAAGATAGAAGATTGAGAAAAAGGCAGTGAGATTACCAGATTTGGGAGTTCCCCGAATTGGTCGACGTAAGCAGATTGAAGCTGCACTTTGCTGGAAAAAAGAACTGAACGGTCACCAAGGGACACATGCAGAAGACCTAACCCAACGGGATAGGAAATACACTCCATGCATACACGTAACTTGCATTCTTGTTTGTGTGTTTGTTTTTACAGATTTCAAACAGAGAACCCACAGGGGGCGGCCAAAGACACATAGCGCCAACGAGCACATGAGGATCTAACCCATCATGAACAGGGAGGACCTCTACACTTGCATACGTGTTGGACATTATGACCCATAGCGTCACTATTTGCACAGATCATTGTGTTGTTGTAGCAAATTAACTATGTGACAAAGAAATTGCACTCTCATCATTTGTGATTAGATCACCATAGATATATAATGAAGAGAGTCCCTATGATTAGTTCCTGGATTGAGATGATATAGACAGTATCATCCACGAAGGATTAATCATTAAATATCCCTAGCCGTAGTATTATCGAGACTGGACATCGATAATGCGGAATAGGCTAGTATTGCACTTGTGCGCGTTTGTGAGGGCACAACGGCATAGTTCTCATATATATAAGTATTGATACTTATGCAAGTGCGATAGGAGGTCGTGTTTCACCGATGGTACGGGAAACAGCTTCGCTCTGGATAGACCCCTCGGAATCCCATTGGTATTATGACTATGTGTCTATGGGAGGCCGAAATCGAGGTAGGTGTGTATAGTCTTAACCTGAGACTTGCATCGCTAATACTTACGATAATCGATAAACTTTGGTCTTGGTGGTAAGGGGGCTTTAAAACCGGTTCTGTGTACACCACTTCTGGGTTTATCAAGAGAGTCGTAGTGTATTGGGTGTGATGTCAAGATGAAGTGTCACTTCAGTCATTTTGGAGATGATGTCACGCAGGATACGGTACTAGTGCTCTTGAGTGTTGCGCAACCAATCGGGATATTGTGACCAGGTCATGTATATCCGATTATAGAGACTATGTTACCAGACATCCGATATGTGTTTCGGACGGGGCAGACACTTATCCAGCCCCAGCCCTAGCACGTGATTATCCGATACTGGGCCAATATACACAATACTACGGTAACTACGCTTGATACAGATCTATATATTCCTATAAGAATATTTCTTTCTGGAGAATTGGGTAGGCATGGCGCTTTGCTAGAAGCCAACCTTGTCTTGTAAATCGATATAAACGTAGTACGAGGTACTTACGTGTTCGGACAGTCCGACGATCGTATTTACTGCCAACATATCCGGAGATCTCATGGGTCGCTTCCTGAAGATTCACCGATGACGTATGACTCGCACTTTGATTAATCTGGGATTAATTAGAAGAAAGAGATAGAATTAATCTGGGATTAATTCGATGAGAGAGAAAATTAATCTGGGATTAATTGCGGAGATATTTTATCTGGGATAAAATAAATAAAGAGAGAGAACGATTAATTTGGAATTAATCGATAAAATTAATATATTCGATATATTAATCGAAATTGGATTTCGACGCGGAATTAAAATTAGATTTTAATTCGGGCGAGCGAATTAATTTAGAATTAATTCGTTAGCGACGTGAATAGTGAATTCGCTAGGCGTAATCATTTAATTACGACGCGACGGAAAATTCGTTAATTTGGAATTAGCGAACCTGAGCCCGAGAGTGATTGCGAGCGCGTTCGTATTTCGAATTCGAACGCGGCACGCAAGTCACATCAATTGTCAAATCAATTGTCACTTTGAGTGATGTGATATGACATGTTGTCACTTTATTAAAGTGACATGATGTGATATAGAAAAGTGATTGTTTGAAAGTTGATAGGACTTGTGTAATATATTTTATATTCATTTACTTGGTAAATGGAATAAAGATATATGTATATAAAATCATTTTCTCTCTCTTGTGACCATTTGAGTTCACGGTTTTTTGGCAATTTTGTGCTTTTCATTCACGTGACTCACTCATTGGTCTTTGTTTTGTTGTTTATGTATTTGCCTAATTTTGAGACTAGATTCATGTGACACTCTCTCCTCTTTTGGTCTTCATTCACGGTTTTAGACAAATGGGAGCCAAAATCCTTCTATCTTCTCTCTCGGTCTTGGACCGTTTTTCCTCTCCTTCTTGTTCTGTTTTCTGCCGAAAATGGAGAAGCAAGATAATGATTTTGTGGCAAAAATCGAGTGCTAGCACACCTTGAGCATACATAGGTGATAGGGAAGCATCTTCTTGAGCAAGGAAGCTTGAAGCTTGGAGCTTCAATGGTGGTCTTCAATGGCCGAATATGGAGGATCCAAACCAGTCCAAAACCGCACAGCCCACTGCATTTGGAAGCCATTGCCGAGCTTGGAGGGAGCTCAAAAACGCACCCTTGTTCTTCAAACATCAAAACCGAAATTCAATGTGAGTTGATTCCGCCACCTCCTTTGATGTGTTCATATGTTGATTTTATGCATTGTTTGTGATCTTGTGGACTTGATTAAACTATAACAATACGTACACATCACATGTACGTGTTTTATATCTGTTTTTTGTTTTGTTTGTGTTTGCAGGTTTCAAAGAAGAAAAAAAAAAGGGAAAACGACCAAAAGGCAAAGGGTGGCACAAGCACCGAGACGACATTGAAGCCACCTTGACAGATGGATTTCGGTCATGTCTGGCTGAAGACGATGAATTTAGTGCTAACAGGAGGGGGAACCTATACACTTTGTTGCGGTTTCTATTTTCGTATTTTTTGTATACATGTTGTGGAATTTCTAATTCTGTGTGTTATTTTGTAGGTAAAAGCAAAGACGAAGCAT
The DNA here is from genome assembly GCA_019454045.1 of Zanthoxylum bungeanum. Taxonomy (NCBI): domain Eukaryota; kingdom Viridiplantae; phylum Streptophyta; class Magnoliopsida; order Sapindales; family Rutaceae; genus Zanthoxylum; species Zanthoxylum bungeanum. The sequence goes on from SKCR01047160.1 coordinate 14,917, forward strand.
GTTAACAGAATGAATGGTGCTTGGCAATCACAAAGATGGGAGCTAATTCATTAGTGGTGGCAGAGTAAAAGAAGAAATCCTGAAAACGCATCCTAATGAACTTATGCCAAGCAAGAGGCGTATTGAGTACACAATTCCTTTGCTTTAATTATTGCTTTGATTTGCCTTCTTTTGTTGTTTTCTGTTATTTTCGTGGACAGGATCCACAACTTTTGACCTTTAGGACTTCCTTTGTGATTTTCTGTTATTTTCGTGGAAAGAATCCACAACTTTTTGACATCTCACGATTTTCTCTTGTTGTTTTCGCAGACAGGATCCAGTAACCTTTTTGACTTCTGACGACTCTTTTTGTGGTTTAGCTAACCATCGTTATTGCAATATTGTTCACCTCTTTTGCAGGTCCTATAAATTCAGCTCGGCATTGCTCTCCTCAACACGATCAGACATATATCCAAAGTAAGAGAAAAAAAAATGGAAGCAACCTCACAGCAACGATTCAAGAAAATTTGTGTCTTCTGTGGATCTACCCTGGTAACATACCTAAATTCTTGGAAGCTGCTAAGGAATTGGGGCGAGTCATGGCTGCGAAAAACATGCACTTGGTATATGGCGGTGGCAATCTGGGAATGATGGGAGCTGTTTCAAAAGCCGTTCAAGATGGTGGCGGTCCTGTTTTGGGAATCATCCCGAGACCTTTGGCAGATGAACAGTTAATCGGGCCAACAAATGGAGACAAGCGCATTGTATCAGGTATGTCTGAACGACTCCATGAAATGATTAATACTGCAGATGCATTCATTGCATTACCAGGTGGACTTGGCACATTCGAAGAAATATTTACAGTGGCGTCATGGGCACACCTGAATGTTCACCGGAAGCCCATTGGGCTGCTTAATGTTGAGCACTCTTCAATTTCCTGTTTGTGTTTCTTGCGGAAGCCAAGAGACATGAATTCGTCACCAAATCTGTGGAAGACATTTTCTTGACTGCAACAAATGCCGAAGAGTTAATTGACCAGATCCTTGCCTTTGAACCGAAGCTCGACCCCATCCTCCCCAAATTGGACTGGACTGACAGTGATCCTAGTAAGAAGCGCAGACTGGACATTGATCTGAATCAGTGATGTCTCCCTGCTGACCAGGTAGTGCAGGCATGAGGCCTATTTGAAAGTTTGTGTTCTATTTAATTATTGAAAAAAAATGAAAAATAATGATGAAAAAAAAGAAAAAAAAAAAAAGAAAAAAAAGAAGAAAAAGAAAAAAAAAAGAATGAGAAATCTTTGCTAATTAGACATATGTCCGGTGATGACATTGAATGCTGTAAGGAGAAACCCTAGAAACAATAAGTGCGAAACACGCTCTCTTCCGGTATTCTGAATGGATGATCTGAGTTAGACTCACGAGCACCTAATTACGGGATCCTAGCAGTAGAAGCCTGAGTAGTTACCGAGTGACTAGTTGAAGAGATGATGTATTAGTGAATGACCGTTTGCCTGGGTGTCCACATGTTTACCGATGCTATGATATATGATATGGTAGGAAATAAAGAAAAAAGTCTCTGAAATAAAAAGAAAAAAAAAATATATAGGCCACCTATAACCGATAAGCGTGAAGCTACCGATGGGCGAGTATTAGGACCACCATGAGGAGAATGCTACCTTAAAGGGTAGGTGTGTCAGAAAAGAAAAAAAAAAGAGAAAAAAAAAAGAAAAAAAGAAAGAAAAAAAAAAGAAAAGAAAGAGACAAAAGAAAAGATGAAACCATATCATGTTGAGTATGCCGAAGTAATCACAGAATGTGATTAAGACATCCAGGTTGGTTAGACCCACTGGTTCGATTCTCTGAAACGAAATCACCAAGTTGGCTTACTTAATGACTAAGCTGCGAAAGAACCTTAGCACACACACACTAAGAGTCTAGTTCGGATCACCCATTCAGACAATCGAAATTGAGTATATCAAGTACTTTGAAGGTTCTCTGGTTTCGACACGGAACATTCGTTAAGGGCAAAAATATGTCTAGCTATCAAGATTATCTCGTGAGAGGTAATACAATGTGTGAAATAGAATATCATGTCAGCTTGGGGGCGAGGCCCATATAAGCATTAGTCGAGAGCCGAGGCCCATTTCAGTTTCAGTTTTGGGGATGAGTCCCAGGGCTGAGGCCCATATCAGCATCAGGTTGGGGGCGAGACCCTACATCATCAGTGCGAGGGCGAGGCCCATATCACATTGGGGCGAGACCTCGCATCAGTTCAGTATCAGTTTCTGCCGGGTATGGCATTATGAGGGCGAGGCCCACATCAGTTCAATATCGGTTCTTCCGGGTATGGCATTATGAGGGCGAGGCCCACGTCAGTTCAGATCAGTATCTGCCGGGTAAGGCATTTTGGGAGCGAGACCCACATCATTATTAGTCTTTGCCGAGTATGGCACTCTCAGGGTTGAGGCCCACATCATTATCAACAGTTCAGGGATGAGTCACAAGGCCAAGGCCTACACAAACATCTGTTACAATATCAGTTTTTTGGACGATTCCCAGCGTCGAGGCCCACATCGGCATCAGTATCAGTTTCGGGGATGAGTTCCAAGGCCGAGGCCCGCATCATCATCAGTATCAGTTTGGGGCGAGGCCCACATCAGTTTCAGTCCTAGGGCCGAGGCCCATATCAGCATCAGCTTGGGGGCGAGGCCCACATCAGCATCAGCCGAGGGCCGAGGCCCATTTCAGTTTCAGTTTGGGGATGAGTCCCAAGGTTGAGGCCCACGTCAGAATCAGTTTTGGGGATGAGTCCTAGGGCGAGACCCACATCAGTATCAGTTTGGGGGCAAGGCCCATTTCAGTATCAGTTCAGGGTTGAGGCCCACACATCATCAATGTTGGTTTTTTGGGATGCGTCCCAGGGTCGAGGCCCACATCAGTATCAGTTTCGAGAATGAGTCCGATGGTTGAGTCCCACACATCATCAGAAATCCGAGAATGGCAATCCGAGAATGGAACAAGGTTCAAGAATGGCAATCTGAGAATGGAACTTCGAGAATGGACCACATCACAGTAACGGTTCGGGAATGGACCACCATTATCATCAGTTTTTGGGATGCGTCACAGGGTCAAGGACCCCCCGCATCATCATCAGTCTGCCAGGTACGACACTCTGGGTATGGAGGTATCAGATCAGTTCAGCCAGGTAAGGCACTCCGGGTATGGGGACATCAGATTATTCTGCCAGGTACGACACTCCGGGTATGGAGATATTAGATCAGTTCAGCCAGGTACGACACTCCGGGTATGGAGATATCAGATCAATTTTGCCAGGTACGGCACTCCGGGTGGGGAAATATTAGATCAGTTTTGCCAGGTATGGCACTCCGGGTATGAAGACATTTCTGCGACACCCTAGGTACGGGGTTGGCACTCAGACATTTGTGGCACTCTAGGTACGGAGGCGTCACTGCTACACCTTAGGTACGGGGTTAGCACTCAGAAATTTGTGGCACTCTAGGTACGGAGGCGTCACCGCGACACCCTAGGTACGGGGTTAGCACTCAGAAATTTGTGGCACCCTAGGTACGGGGTTTAGCACGCCGAGAATGGCACTGTGGACTACCGCGACACCCTAGGTACGGGGTTTAGCACGCCGTGAATGGCATTATGACATTGTGGACTACCGCGAAACCCTAGGTACGGGGTTTAGCATGCCGAGATTGGCACTGTGGACTACCGCGACACCCTAGGTACGGGGTTTAGCACGCCATGAATGGCATTATGACATTGTGGACTACCGCGACACCCTAGGTATGGGGTTTAGCACGCCGAGAATGGCACTGTGGACTACCGCGACACCCTAGGTACGGGGTTTAGCACGCCGGGAATGGCATTATGACATTGTGGACTACCGCGACACCCTAGGTACGGGGTTTAGCACGCCGAGAATGGCACTGTGGACTACCGCGACACCCTAGGTACGGGGTTTAGCACGCCGGGAATGGCATTATGACATTATGGACTACCGCGACACCCTAGGTACGGGGTTAGCACTCCGAGAATGGCACTGTGGACTACCGCGACACCCTAGGTACGGGGTTTAGCACGCCGGGAATGGCATTATGACATTGTGGACTACCGCGACACCCTAGGTACGGGGTTTAGCAACGCCGAGAATGGCACTGTGGACTACCGCGACACCCTAGGTACGGGGTTTAGCACGCGAGAATGGCACTGTGGACTACCGCGACAACCCTAGGTACGGGGTTTAGCACGCCTAGAATGACATTGTGGACTACCGCGACACCCTAGGTACGGGGTTTAGCACGCCGAGATGGCACATTATCAATTTGGTTCGGAGTAGCAGGCAAACCAGGTGGCAGCTGGCGAGCCAGGTAAGTAAAGATGCATTGCACGAACTTTGATAGGATTGTCACTGACACACACTGAACAAATCCCATCAAAGTGGGGGAGACTGTAGGCATTGCATTCTTGCATACCAGCCCAATGATGAGCCTCGAATGGAGGCACTACTTTTTTAGTTGCGGAAGTCGCAGAAAGCGGTCGTCGGAAGGGAAATGTCAAGAATTGACATTTTTGTTGGATCTAGTTCGCTCGTTTAAGCTTCGGGTTCACTTGTTCGGTCTCGGTTTCAAATTATCCTCACGCCCATCTCTCATTTACAAAACACAAAATGCCATTCGACAAGAAGCCAAAACCCTCCACAAACAACTCCATTTCCCTCCATCACGTGAATGTGCCCCTCCAAAACAAGAATCATCATCCATTTGTCAAACAAATGCCCCACGTAAACCTTATCACCACCGTTTGATTTCTTGTCTTTTTCCCACACAAACCATTCTCATGCCCCACGCCCATTTTGACAATTAACAAACCAACAAACTTCCCTCCCATCACCACCGAATATGTTTTTGGTTTTTTGCCTCCATCACTTCCCTTTGATCACGCCTCTCACTGCCGTTTTGGAAGACGACAACTTGGCCATTCACATCATCACCTTCTGGGCCTTCATGATCTAGACATCATCACTCGTGATCAGGAGAAAAAGGCACCAAACTGCTAGCAGATCATCAGGCCAATAGCCAAATCTGACTCACAACCACTGCTCACGCCATTCTTGATCGTCAACCATTCTCGGCTGGGCAACTTCAGGGCATCTCCATCAATGGCCATCCATCAACCCTAGCCACTCCTCTCTCACGACCGAACCCTTGCTACTTCCAGGGGAACTTCCCGGCATCATCATCATGATCATCATCTTGATCAACTTGATCACTAGACATACACCACCTTTCATCTCTTGACCCTTCAAGTCCTCAGCAGCCCCTTAGCCGCATCAATACACTGCACCAAGTATTGCCCTTCATTCACGCACTCAAAGAACAGACGATCAACTCCTCACCCCATCATGCCACAACCTGACTCTCGGCAAGGTGAACCCTAAGACACCAACTCCACTAACTTTTCATGCCCAGCACCTTCACTTTGCTCACCAATTCATGTACCAAGACAGTCAGTAAGCCACCTTCAGCAGCCCATCTCCACGCATATTGCCAGTACAATAGCAGCCCTTGCCCTTCATGCAATAACCTTTGATCACACTCAGCCCACTTGGCACCATGCAGCCTCACGCCTAACCCCCTGCAGAAATAGTCCACCATGCACGTATCTCCCTACCTTCACGCCTTCACAGAACCCATACACAGAGCCCAGCTCACGTCCACAGCAAGCCACACAACCTACTGCTCTCACTTCAGCCCCTGGACGCACCTGAAACCATGCCATAGAGCACCTAACCCAGCCACCATTCTTCACTCTCTCTACAAATTGAAACCCTCACGTAGCAGCCTCTGTCTCACGCCGAAGCTATCCTCAAACCTGAACAGCGACGGCATCACCACTTGATCATCATCATTGATCTTCATCACTAACACACACTGATCGAGCCCACCATTAACCATCATCAATCACCTAGATCATCAAGACCACACGGCTTCACTGGGATCAAGATATTCATCACCTCTTCACGTGCCAGATCAATCCTACAGAGATCATCAACAACACTTCATCAAACCACAACAGCCCCTGAAAACCTGAACAGCCATGGACCCCACCATCGATCATCAAACCCTCTCTGCATCATCACCTTGAACCCTACTGCCCACACAGCCCTTCACGTGAACTGCAACCCTAAACCAAGCCTCATTCACGCCTCAGCTCACTGTCTAAACCCTAGCTCCATGTTGCACTACCACACGCACCAAACGGCAATGACACTTCGAGCAGCCCTCCATTGATCACAAATAAACACAAAAAGGTAGCCCTCCACCGAGCACAAATAAGCAACAAATCCCTATGAAACCGTGACCCTAACACCCTCATTAGCCGAGCACCATGCATGTGAATGACTCCCACAAACGGCCCTCAAATCGTCCAGAAAATCATCCCAAAAATAGCCCGGAAATGACGAGTGAAACAGAGAAAATTGCAAGTTAAATCACTGAGAAAATAGAGAAAACAGCAAGCGGAAACCGCGAGTGAAAACAGCGGAAACAGAGGACCCGTGAAAACAACGGAAACAGTGGAAACAGTAGACCCGAGCGAAACATTGAGAATAGCGAACCAGTGAAAACAGTCGAAACGACATCCCTTCCGGCACCGTGAAACGCACTCCCGGAAAGCGACTAAAAAGGTAAGACCTGAGGGCACCCTTTGTTATATTTTGTTGTTCCGGACACGGCGTACTCGGTTGACGTGGAATACGTCCAACCGGGTATGCGAGGTCCTACATTGAAAACGGCTGAATTCCTTGGCCACATGTTTATTTTATGTTATGAGATTTTACTTTCGAAGCATGCAAATTAGACTAGGTTATTTTGACCAATGTATGTCTTGTAGACTTGGTTAATATTGCACAAATCCATTCATTACAAACGACATAAGTAAGGGACCATTCCGAACCCAACGGTTTGAGGTCTTCCCTTGCGAGGGGTGAGTGCGGCCTTAAATCTTTGTCCCGGTTCACACCGGGTGGCGACTCCATGTTATTTCGAATTCCCGACCGGGCCCTGAGCCTAGAACAGCGTCGCCGATTTCTGTTGTCTACACGAGTTAATTTAGAATTAATTCGTTAGCGACGTAAATAATAATTTCGCTAGGCGCAATTATTTATTTAAATTCGATTTAATTAACGTCGCGACGTAAGTTCGGTATTTCGGAAATATCGGATCCGAACGCGTGAGTGCACGTGGGCCCACTTTCATTTGGAAACGTGTGGGGCCCACATGACACATTGCATTATTTACATTATTTAATTGATTGATGTATTGCATGAAGATAGTGTACAAGCACTCAAGGGTATTGCATGGAAATTGAGTGTTAGACACTCTAAGCCTTTGCATGGTTTGTGTCATAAATATATTATTATTTAATAATTATTATGACATAAATATAAATTGATTTTTGAGACAAAAATAAAATCTTCTTCCTCTCTCTCAATTACCGAAACAGTAAGCCTAAAAGCTCTCTCCAATTCTTCATTTGTTTTGTGGCAAGACAAGAAGAAAGTGTACTTGTTTGGAACTCTATACACAACTTTGGCTAGCAACATCAAGGGATCATACAAGGTGTTAGGGAAACTCATCTTAGAGCTTGGAAGGATCAATTAAAGCTTGGAGCTTCTCTTTTCTGCTTGGCCGAATCCTTCACTGCACAAAGGAGCAAGATTTGTTTCATCAAACGCATCCACATTCCGTTTTTGTGAGTATTGTTTCCGCCATACTTCAATATAGTTCATTCTTATATATATATTTTGCTTGTTTGATCTTGGGACATGGTTATTAGATTTCCAACAACCAAATCTTCCAAAGTTGGTAAAAGTTGTTGGAAATCTAATAACCATATTCCAAGATCAAAAACAAGCAAGATATATATAAGAATGAACTAGATTGAAGTAATGGCGGAAACAATACTCACAAAAGCCAAATGTGGATGCTATGGATGAAGCGAAAATTGCTCCTTTGTGCAGTGGGGAATTCGGCCAAGCATAAAGAGAGGCTCCAAGCTTTAGTTGATCCTTCCAAGCTCTAAGATGAGTTTCCCATAACACCTTGTATGATCCCTTGATGGTGCTAGCCAAAGATGTGTTCTTTATGTTCCAAACAAACACAAATTCTTCAAGCTTTTGCAACAAAAACTGAAAATGGAGAGCCAAGAAACTGTCACAGTTTCGGTAATTAGAGAGGGAGAGAAGTCATTGATTTTTGTCTCAAAAATCAATTTATATTTATGTTATAATTATATTAAATAATAATATAAATATAACACAAACCATGCAAAGACTTAGAGTGTCTAACACTCAATTTCCATGCATTATCTTTGAGTGCTTTGTACACTATCTTCATGCATTGCATCTTGATTAAAAAATACAAATAATGACAAGTGTCATGTGGGCCCCACACGTTTCCAAATGAAAGTGGGCCCACTTGCACTCACGCGTTCGGGTTCGATATTTCCGAAATATCGAGCTTACGTCGCGACGTTAATTAAATCGAATTTTAAATAAATAATTGCGCCTAGCGAAATTATTATTTACGTCGCTAACGAATTAATTCTAATTAATTCATTTGCCCGAATTAAAATCTAATTTCAATTTCGCGTCGAAATCGAATTCCGTTTATTATATCGAATATAATAATTTTACGATTAATTCTAAATTAATCGTTCTCTCTCTTTATACAGCACTTTATCCGAGATAAAGTCTCTCCTTTATTAATCCAAGATTAATCGAGTTTGAATCATACGTCATCGGTGAATCTTCGGGAAGCGACCCAAGAGACCTCTAGATATGTTGGCAGTAAATCCGGTTGTCGAACTATTCGAACACGTACGTACCAAGTACTACGTTTTTACCGATTTACAAGACATGGTTAGCTTCTAGCAAAACGCCATGCCTTCCCAATTCTCTAGAAATATTCTTACTGGAATATTAGATCTATAACAGGCGTAGCATACCGTAGTATAGTGTATATAGAACCAGTATCGGATGATCACATGCTAGGGCTGGGGCTGGATAAGTGTCTGCCCCGTCCGAAACACATATCGGATGTCAAGCAACCAGTCTCTTTGAATCGGATAATCCTGACCTAGTCATATTATCCGATGGTTGCAACCATTATAGAGTACTAGTTCTGAATCCCTCGCGATCATCATCTCCATATGTCTGAAGTGATACTTCCATCTTGACATCACACCCAGTACACTATGATTCTCGATAAACCCAGAAGAGGTATACACAGAACTCGTTAAAGCCCTGGACCACCAAACCTAAATTTTACCGATTGTCGTAAGTACTAGCGATGCAAATCTCAGGTTAAGATCATATGCACCTACCCTGAAGCGGACTCCCATAGACACGCAGACATACTACCAATGGGACTCCGCGGGGTCTATCCAGAGCGAAGCTGTTTTCCGTACTATCGGTAAAACACAACCTCCTACCGCACTTGCATAAGTATCCAATACTTAAATATATGAGAACTATGCCGTTGTGCCCTCACAACATGCACAAGTGTAGTACTAGTCTATTCCGCATTATCGATGTCCATCTCGATAATACTACGACTAGGGATATTTAATGATTAAACCTTTATGGATTGATACTGTCTCATATCATCACAATCCGGAACTAATCATAGGGACTTTTACCATTTATATTTCTAAGTAAATAAATTACAAAACGGTAAAAGGCAATTTCATTACTACATAGTTAATTTTGTACAATATAACAATATCATTTACAAAATAGTGACGCTATGGGACATTACTGTCTAACAAAAGTCACTCAAGCCTTTCACACTTGTGTGTTTTACACACAATCAACCACCCACCAAATCCCATCAACTAAAGTTGATTAAAGTGACTATGTGATGTGACTTGTGTGGGCCCCACTTGATTGAAAATCCGACTGGGCTCGCAAACACTTTTCGGGCTCGGGTTCGTTAATTACGAATTAACGAATTTTCTATTGCGATGTAATTAAATCAAATTTAATTAAATAATTATGCCTAGCAAAATTACTATTCACGTCGCTCGCGAATTAATTATAAATTAACTCGTTCGCCCGAATTAAAATCTAATTTTAATTCCGTTATGAAATATAATTTCATTTAATATATCGAATATATTATTTTAATCGATTAATTCCAAATTAATCGTTCTCTCTCTATAAATTGAATTTTATCCCGAAGGAAATCTCTAAGGTGAGATCGTGAGCTATTGAATCTAAGGCTGAAACCTAAAATCCCTTTTTCCAAGTTCATTTTAAGTTTACCACATCAATCTTATTGTAATCAGGTAACAAAAAGCATTAAGATTAAGATTCGATAAACAAGCCAAAGCATCACACATTATAAAAAGAAAATCAATTATTAAACTTATGAATATTGTGCTTTATCACTTCCCTAGAATAAAAATAAAATGGTGGGGTTAGGGGATCCACCTTTAATATTTCAAATGTAGAAATCTCACTTTATAATAATATAGAAATTGTCACTGTTACCCAATTAAGTAAAACCAGTCATAAAGGCGGTGTTATTATTTGTCCATAAACCAGCCATATAGGTGGTAATCATCTTTCACCTAAAGACCGACCATATAGACGGTCTCACATTATGTCAAATAAATTAAAGTAGCCATTAAGGCGGTATCAACTTTAAACTATATTATTAAATTACAATTTCCATATTATAATGTAAGTTAGATTGATCTACCGTATCATATTAAAGATTTCACCCTTCCCCCAGCGAAAATTAATTACTAAATATAAAAGAAAATAAAAACACACAAACTATTATTACTAAAAATAAAAATACATAATAAAAATACATAAAATAAACACACAAGATACAATCCTAAAGTTCCTTAAGAGAAACCTGAAGGAAAGTATGAAATTTACAAATGAAATCAAGCTCTATTTATAGGAAAAATTTTACCTCCACCAATTTCTCCACCAAACATTTCACCAAACATGGAAGTATGTTTGGTGGAAGTTTGACAATTATAAATTCATTTTCCATTTATTTTTTTCGTTTTTGATAATGACTTTAATAATTACACATTACACACTTTGGATTTTTCATCAATTTCGATCTTGAAAACTTCAGAATTCGAAATTCTTATGAACATCGAAGTTGTAGATTTTTGAGTCTTATTTCATCTGGAACTTGAATCACCTCAAGATGATAGCGGAGTAAAATGTTATGCCCAAAATATGAAAATTACGCAAAGTTAAAATTTTTGAAATTGTAATTCGTTAGACGTCATTTCAAGTTTCCAGCCTCCAAAATCCAAATATCAAGTTCAGTTTTTGCCCTTATTTGTCCCACATTTTGTCCTAATTGATTCATTGATTCTCGATTTTATTTTATCTGTAAAATAAACTAAAACACATCAAAACGTTCATAAAACTCCAGAAACCATACAAAATATTAAGTAAAATGGGTGGTAAATATTGATATATTTTCCACTCATCACACCCCCAAACCTAACATTTTGCTAGTCCTTAAGCAAAACAAACAAAATAAAATGAAATAATCAACTTATACTAAATTACCCTAAGCCACTTTCGTTGGGATCACGGTTGCATTTAGCGAATACAACAAGCCTTTAAACCCCTACGTGTCCCTAGTGGACGAGTTGTAATCACGTGAAGGTTTACAGCGACGATACCCACAAACGTCAATTAAATGCAATCAAGCAAAAGTTAAAAGAAACAAAATAAACAAACTAAAAATTCAACTAAAAAGTGAATTTATTATCCAAGTTAGTAACTATTTTATTTCTTTCTAAATTACCAAATAAGTAAATTCTCATTTTCTTTTACTATTCTCCATATACACAATCAACAAGGTATTAATCAATTCATTGTGACCACAATATTCAGAAGTGTAGTTGAAAAGAGTGTAAAAATTTTGTCATAAAGTTATGTTAAAGTTTACACCTTTTGGAAATGAAAGTTTATTCTAAATAATAAACATATTTTTTTTATCAAGCTTTACCGTTTGACGCGAACGATCAATGCTTACTGAGGAAAGATGTCTGGTTATTGAGTGAAAGCTTTATTAAACTGGTTAAGCTCTATTGTTTGACGTGAACAGTCACTACTGGCCAGACAAGATGTTCGGTTACTAAGTAGAAGCTTACTTATTATCTAACTAACTCAAGTTGTACCATTTGACGCGAACAGTCACTGCTTTCTAGACAAGATATTCGGTTACTAAGTAGAACTTGATCAGTATTTAGTTATATATCTCTTTTTCTTTTTATTTTTCTTTTTTTTTTAAATAAATATTCCACCGCCTTTAGGTGTTGGCTCCAATAAACTAGAGAACTGAATATTATAAAATTTCCACTTACAATCTATGTTCATATGTTACCGTATATGTTGATAATACTTGTCAAATGAGCATATGAAGATCAAATTTAAATAATATTATGAAGATTTCACAAATTTAAATAATTCAAAAGGAAATAAATAAATTTAACTTATTACGAATTAGATTGAGATATGTCCAGGAGCGCGAACCTTACACAACTAACTTAAAACAATAATTCAACTTGGTTAGTCAAAAAAATAAGAAAAAAAAATAACAATAAAATAAACACAACAAAATTCAACAAAGAACAACAAACTAGACATAAAAACAAAAACATAAACAAAACAACAACAATAAAAGAAAACTAAAAAAAATAATCAACTATGTAAAAATGACAAAACTCAAAAATAAAAATAAAACAAACTCAAAACACAACAAAGAAAATTAAAAACAAAATAGTCAATTATCCCATCCCCCAACCTAATTGAGACATTGTTCCCAATGTCTTAAAAAGAAGAAGAAAAGATTAGAAGACACCAACTGGTTAGAAAAACAAGCATTAAAAAATATATTTAGGAATAACAAGATGGAACATGTTGTAGACATTGTATTTTTGCATGAACCCGATGATGAGCTTCGTATGGAGGCACTATCTGAAAAGTTGCGGAAGTTGCGAAAAACGAATGCCGGAAGGAAGGAAAACCTCCAAAATTAGCCCCTCATCGGATTCGGACTTACTAGCCAGCCTCAGATTCGCTCAGTCAGCTTCTGCTTCAAACCTTAGCCTCGGACCCACCATGCAGCCCATGCAATCGGCCCATGCAGCCCATGCAATCGGCCCATGCAATCCACGAGGCCCAAAACCCCTTGCACGCTAAATCCCCTCATCAAATCACCTGCCAAACGTAACAAAGATTTGAAATCCCCTTCTTGCCAAATATGCAAGATCCTAGACCCAAACTAGAAAGGATTCTCACTTCCTAATATAAGTGATTTGAGTTTCCCTTATAAATCCCTTAAGCACCTTATATGGAAAGTGAGATCTTGACACAAAATGGAGGATAGAGGCTGCCATAGAGGAGTGGCGGCAACTTGAAGAAAAAAATAAAGAAAACCTTAGGAGGCAGCAAGTATAAAAGAAATGGAAGAGGATCGGCCAAAAGGGGAGGAAAAAAATGAAAAAACAGAAAGGAGAAAAAAAAAAAAAAACCTAATAGGCGTGTGAATGGGTTTTATGGCGGAAATCCGGTAACGCAGCGGAATAGGGGAAAATCAAAATTTTTCGATTTCAAAACTATTACTCGGATTAATCAAATAAACTTATTTAATTAATTATCCAATTATCAAATTCTGAAAATTACACAAGAGATCAAATTTCTTGCTAATTACCAAATTGCCCCAAAACTTTGTAAATTGATTATTTTAGCCCAAAAATTATCAAATATAATTTTGGATGATTCTAAATAATTTCTAAAATGTTTTCCAACACATCTAAGGCATCAAAATCAGATTTCACACAAATCCCCAAATTTTCTCAAATTGTTGTGACTACCCAAAACTTTCAAGTAATTACATTTTGGTCCATTTTGTTCAAAACATGCCAAGATCAAATCCAATCAACCAAAAAATTTACATGCATCATATCCATACCATAATACATCACATATATGAAAAGCCCCAAATTTTGAGTGGGTTATGACCCCTAATTTTTCAATTTTACCAAATTGTCCAATTTCACCAAATTAACAAAATCCAACACTTTAATCCATTCAAGACTTTAACAAACAAGCCTCACCACTTTGAAATAACTCTAGAACAATTCTAGGTCACCAAGGAGTGGCTAACTACTTCTAGAATGGCAACTTTGATTTTAAAGTATCAAAAGTAAGCTTTTAAACCATTTAAAGCTCACTTACATGCATCAATCTTTCATACAAGTTCTCAACCAAATAAACACAAACTATAAGAGTAGAAAGATCATCAAAGCAACACAAAATGATGCTAAGCTTGATAGAAACAATTTTCATGTTGATGGTTTTGAAGAAATACTTACCAAAATCAAGTTTTTCCAAGTGTTCTTCCTTTTTCCTTCAACCTTTCCTCTCTACTTCTTTTGTGTTTGGTTTTGTGTATTTTAAACTTACGAAACCCTAAAAAATGAAACAAACAATTTATACCCCTCCCATTAGGCCTTGGCCGAATTTGTATTATAGGAAAATATCATGATATTTTCAATTTGTTTCATTAATTAAAGATGTATCAACTTGTTTTGTTTAATCATTACAACTTTAATGATTTTAAAATAAGTCAACAAAGGCATCTCAAGCCATTAAATAAAATATCACAACTTAGGATATTTGTATTTTTAATCAATTTAATTATTTAATAATTAAATAATTATTTAAATACATGTATTATATTATATTAAATATTCAAATACATATATATTATGATATAAGTCAAATATCTCAATTTGACAAATAATTCATATGTATTTAATAAAATCTATCATTAAATGCAAATACATAAAAATTAAGAAATGATTATTGGGTCCCTTCACATGTACTTTGCGTTTAACCTTTAACGACTTATAAATAATCAATATTATTTATAATTGTTGCCCTAGTGCTCTACGAGTATATTTCATTAGTGAGACTCTCTAGATTCAGGCATATCCGTCACGAAATCCAATTTCGTGTCCATAATTTACCCACCCGTAAATTATGACAACCATGGATAAACTCGTTGAATCATACAGGTCGAGGTCATGGCATATGTATAATTCCTCTGTCATAGATATCCGGATATATCCCAGAGATATAGATGTAAACGTCAAATCTCTATAGGGACTATCCCATCGACGTCTCTATTAGCAATCTCAAAAAGAATATTTAGAAGTGACGTATAAAATGCACCACGGGCCCATGGTTTTTATCTGATTTCTAATCATATATGGACTACCTATGCTCTCTACACATAACTGACCGATTTTATCTCGATACACACAGGACACCCTGAGGATCTATCTACACCCAACGAACAGGCGGAGGTCTGATCTTAATAGATCGGTGGCGTGACTGCCATCTAAGTATGAAAGATGTCCATGTGCCCATAGTGGCATCTCAAGTCTAAGAATCACAAAAGCTACTCAACCCAAAAAGATTCTTAATGACCTTGGTGTACCATCCATTAAGAATCTTCGGTGAGTCGTTCAGTGTTTATCCGCTATAAACACCTACACGTCTATACGAGTCTCCAAGACTGATGGTTCATTGAGAAACTATTGGAATCATATATTCCAGTATACGACATGTACTGGTCTCAACGGGTTTACTTTACTGACCAAGTAGTGTAAACCTTGACCAGGAACTGTCTGAGAATGACAACCTCATGATACAACTCAATCTCAGTTGCGACGGTGTTTGCAACAG
Source organism: Zanthoxylum bungeanum (assembly GCA_019454045.1). Lineage (NCBI taxonomy): Eukaryota > Viridiplantae > Streptophyta > Magnoliopsida > Sapindales > Rutaceae > Zanthoxylum > Zanthoxylum bungeanum. The sequence continues at coordinate 30,727 of SKCR01047160.1, forward strand.
CATCATGACTAGTCATTCTAAGGTCATTACGTTTTTACCATATTAAAATATATATATATATTATATTATAGAAACTTCATATATTATCATAATAATAATATGTTTTACAGAAGTATTCTCAAGAAATACAACCGGGAATTGGCGCTCGGAGCACCAACCCACA